>BLKR01003831.1:0-129342 GCA_011170035.1 Teleogryllus occipitalis
TGGGTCTTTCCACGTAAGAAAAGACCCTAAAAATTCAAGATGGCGGAGTTTCGGCACTGCCAACCTCATCGAAATAAAACACGAAAGCGCCGACGTGACTTGTTTAAATGTACGTTGTGGCCTTCAAAAATCCAGATATGCTGAAATGATTTGTTAATATTGTTTTACGACTTATAAATCGCAACAGCCATATGGTAAAATAATGTAATTTATAATTTATATATGAAATTTTTATTAATTAATTATAATATTAAATATAATACTTTTAATTAAATTACTTATAAATTTAAAAATATTTGAACTCTCAGAATTAATAAAATCTTATTGAAACTGAAGAATAAATGAAATAGTAGAATGTTATTTTATTATACAATAGGAAAAAAAGGTATAAACAGGGGATTTATAGAATAGAGATGAAATGAAATGCAAGACAAAATAATTTTAATTTTCCAACAGTACACAATGAAGTGAAATAAAACTATTCTTTACTGAACTAGAAATATTTGTATAATAATGGTTTTATGCACGTAATATCGGCACATGACCACAATCAAAGCATATATAAGGAATGAACAAATCTACAGTATGAAAATGACAATGTTTGAAATTTCATGAAAATTGAATTGATTAGATATATGATTTTATATAATGCGAATGTTCAGTAAAGAATAAACTGATGCACCATGGGTGGTCAATTTTAATGACAAATTGCAAGGAACAGTCATTAAAATTTCTTGAACACCGATGGTCCACAGCAATTTATTTTCACAAATATTATTGAATTTTTACAATAATTTTAAAGCCTAATGCCCCTGGGCTTACAAACATTACAAAACATCCCGGCATTTACCTTAAGCGATCGGGGAAAACCAGGGAAAACAAAGGAGTAAGTATGCTACCATATATATAAAAAAAATTGAATAAAAAAGTGAATTAATCCTCAATTGGATTGTAAAAATATTATCATTAAAAATCAACGTTAAGAAATTTGGCTGACTTTACAAATTAATAAACTACTTAAAAATTTTACATATATTGATAGCATACCCATCCTCCCGATCAGGATGACGACTGAGGGCCGATTTCTAGCATGCATACAGAAACACAAGTCAAAATAATGGAGACATTTACATTACGTAAAATAATATACATAAAACATTCCATATTTAGAAAATGAAAAATCTGGTAAACACAGCAACCCTGCAACATAGAACAATCAATGCAGTATCTATTGTCCAAACATGATAAATTCAATAAACAGACATGTTATTGTTATAAGATCAAAAATTATTCCTAGGAAATTATGTTCTTGCAATGAAAAACAAAAAAATTAAAAAAGGAGAATATCACATTTAAATAAAAAAAATTGCTACTTAACTTATATATTACTTCAAACTCCAGCAACATATGAAATTGTCCGGAAGATAAGATGGCCCAAGAATTTATACTTCACATTACAGTATTCAATATAATATGTAACCAAAAAGATTTACCTACAAAACCAATAAAATTTACAAACATAAATAGAAATTCATTGAAAAATAACTTAAAATGATATGTTAATATCCAAAAAGTAATATAGCGCATCAGTAGTAAACATTACATTTTACTCTATATCATGCCAATAATATCATGAAATAAGTACTTACTAATTTCACTTTACAACTGATTACCATTTCAACAAAACATCTAAATAAAATGATGTATGTTCTGAACTCCATTATTGCATATGTGAAACATTTATTAATGTAATGTATGTTTCACACACATGTCAAATATTTGAAGTGCATTCATTTATATCACTTAGCATCCCTACTTAAACAGAACACAAACTCAGAGGCATTGGCAGTAATGATTAATTGTATTACAGGGATAATGTAAAGAAAATTGATTAACTGTTAATTCATTGGGGTTAATTAATGTTAATGAAATGGTGCTCTTAACTAGCGTCTTTGGTTGAATTGAGAAAGCAGGAGTTCACTCAGGATCTCAAACTCATTAAAACTATTAATGCACACTCACTTCTTTCTCATTGCAACTGTTCTCAAACCAAACAGACTGACTGAAGCACTGGCAGGAACAATTGACTGTAATATAAAATATTAAATTACAACCTGCAATTATCACAAACCCATAATCAAGTAAATTCAAGCAATACCTTTTCCGTAGCACAGTGTGACAAAAACTTGTACACAAACTAGACTTTTGTGGTTGCTTTCAGGAGGCAGCAGATTTATAATTACATGGCACATCTGTAAGATTGAATTTCATTTGTCACTAGTGTTTGACAATTACTCTACACTATTTGGGAATACTCACTAATTTCACATTGCAACCGTTCTCGAACCAAACCAAATAACTCAAGCACTGGCAGGAACAATTGACTGTAATGTAATAATATTAATGTAACAACTTGCAATAACCATAATTCCATAATCTTGTACTGT
This sequence comes from Teleogryllus occipitalis, assembly GCA_011170035.1. Classification (NCBI taxonomy): domain Eukaryota; kingdom Metazoa; phylum Arthropoda; class Insecta; order Orthoptera; family Gryllidae; genus Teleogryllus; species Teleogryllus occipitalis. The sequence continues at coordinate 2,448 of BLKR01003831.1, forward strand.
GTAGCTATACCTTTTCCTGGGCACAGTGTAACCAAATTTTTTCTTAATCTTGACTTAGTGGTTGCTTTACTGGGGCAGGAGTTTTATAATTTGAGGCACATCTGAAATATTCGGTAACATATTTTACAAGAAAATCACTTTTATTCCAAACGCTTTAATGCTTACTCACAGTCTTCACTTTTGCAACCCTACTCGAACCAAACCAAATAACTCAAGCACTGGCAGGAACAATTGACTGTAATGTAATAATATTAATGTAACAACTTGCAATAACCATAATTCCATAATCTTGTACTGTGTAGCTATACCTTTTCCTGGGCACAGTGTAACCAAATTTTTCTTAATCTTGACTTAGTGGTTGCTTTACGGGGCAGGAGTTTTATAATTTGAGGCACATCTGAAATATTCGGTAACATATTTTACAAGAAAATCACTTTTATTCCAAACGCTTTAATGCTTACTCACAGTTTTCACTTTTGCAACCCTACTCGATCCAAACACAAAACTGAAGCACTGGCAGGAACAATTGACTGTAATGTAATAATATTAATGTAACAACTTGCAATAACCATAATTCCATAATCTTGTACAGTGTAGCTATACCTTTTCCTGGGCACAGTGTAACCAAATTTTTTCTTAATCTTGACTTAGTGGTTGCTTTACTGGGGCAGGAGTTTTATAATTTGAGGCACATCTGAAATATTCGGTAACATATTTTACAAGAAAATCACTTTTATTCCAAACGCTTTAATGCTTACTCACAGTTTTCACTTTTGCAACCCTACTCGATCCAAACACAAAACTGAAGCACTGGCAGGAACAATTGACTGTAATGTAATAATATTAATGTAACAACTTGCAATAACCATAATTCCATAATCTTGTACTGTGTAGCTATACCTTTTCCTGGGCACAGTGTAACCCAATTTTTTCTTAATCTTGACTTAGTGGTTGCTTTACAGGGGCAGGAGTTTTGTAATTTGAGGCACATCTGAAATATTCAGTAACATATTTTACAAGAAAATCACTTTTATTCCGAACGCTTTAATGCTTACTCACTGTTTTCACATTTGCAACCCTACTCGATCCCAACACACAACTGAAGCACGGGCAGGAACAATTGACTGAAAATTGGGAGAATGTGTTAATGAAATGAAATTCTCTTCAACTCTCAATGGAGTATTTTCCAGTTCTTACCTGTTCTGTTGCACAGGAGGTCCCAACATGTTCTCTAACAACTGTGGGTGGTTGCATTAATATGTCAGATGTTTCTTGAGATGAAGTTGTGGAATCTCTAATTTTGTTTTAATTATTTCACATTGAAGATGTTCCTGGGATTGGCTCAAATGGAATTGTGTCTCCTTCCTCTCCTGTGCCTTCTTCAGCTGTGTCAGTTCCACTAGCACTGCTCAAATTTACAACTATTTCTTCATAATCTTCTTCCACTGCCTCTCTTTCATAATACTCTTCAATACTTTTTTCTGTATGTTCCACTGAATTCTTCCAAATTTCTGGTGTGACCTGTTAATGCCATACCATAATTTTCTACTTTATTGTTTCACTAATTTTGAAAAAAATTATAATCATAACTGTTGTCATATATTTACTATTTTTCTATAATGGTGTATTGAAAACTTTACCTGATTTAGTGCCTCATTCCACACAGCTTTAGTTCTCTCCATTCCTTGCCCTGGCCTTTCACATACAGTTTTGTTGTAGTACCCTTTTGAAATGCCCCACACATGTTCAATAGGATTGAATTTGCAATGATATGGTGGCAGCCTCAAAACTGTGTGCCCTTCTGCAGCGAGCATGTCATCAACTACATACCTTTACCAATACATTGCTGAGGTCAGTTATTTATTAGATTTATATATCATTTATTTATCACAAGTGTAGATGTATATATTTGTACATATTTAAAGTACATATTTTAATATTTTATTACAATGATGCAACAGAACAAGATAATATGATGCAAAATATTAATGAAATGTATTCTTTAATGCACTGATATGTATCTCGTGGTACCTTTTTATCCTTTCACAATGTTGGCTCGCCAGGGCAGCAAGTGAGATTTTATTTGCAACTTCTGGCACTCGTACTCCTCGCTGGTTCAGCCATTCCTAAAAATTATTTTCTTTGGTTAAATTACTTATTTCATTAAGCACAATACTTTCATTTCATTTCTGATACTTACGATCAGTTGATCCTTTCGCCACTTTGTTGTTGGATGCCTCTCTACCTGCCTTGAATGGTATGAAGCATTATCCATGACAATGATGCAAGGTCTTAAATTGCGAATGCCAGGAATCAGTTGTTTCTTAACCCAGGATTCAAAAGTAGAACTGTTCATTGCTCCATGATAATCTTGCCCCCTTTTTAGGTCAGTAGCAAATATCAGACCAGCACCTACAAAATGTCATGCTTCGTACACATGCCTCAGTTTGTACATAATTATTGCCATTAAAACTGAAAACATTTGTACCTGGTACAAAACCTTCTCTCGTTCCTGCATGAACCACAACTAGCCTCCTTCCCTCCGGTGGTCTTCTAATTACTCCTTTACTGGTGCCTGGTAGTTGCCATGAATAAGTAGTTGAACCTAATGAAAATTATGTTTTTTTCTTGTAATTTTTACTCATAAGTAATATACATTTAATATATATATTTTCAGTAATATACATTTTCAAAGGGCTATTTTACCATTCATATAGATCCATGTCTCATCAAGGTACACTACAGTTTTTGGGTTTTGACTTCTCTTATTTTTCATATAGTCTGCCACAAAATATAACCTCTTTACAATTATTTCATTTGACTCACAAATACGAATATTTGGGTCTCCTTTCCTCCATGCTAAACCCATTTCCTTAATAATTCTGAACAATGTTGTGCGTGACCCTCTAAATAAAAAAATATCATAATTTTCCTTCACGTACTGCCAAACATCTGTAAGTGAGAGTCTCCTGCCTGTTGCAAATGAATAGGTCTTTAGAAAGTCTTCAAAAAGTGAGCCACATACTTCATCATTCCTCTAAATATAAAATATCTTACCATTATCAGCTTCCTGGTAAATATATCTGCTAATAGCTTCTCTTGCAAATCCATCAGCTGAATCTCTCACAGGTCGTGAACGCTTCCTCTTTTTGCTTGGAGTTTGAATACATTTTCCTGCCTTATAATCCCTAATAACGCTTGCCAGAGTTGTATAAGGTCTCTGTAATATATGAATATATTTCAATAAAATAATTATGATTCACACACACATGTTCATTGTGAAGACGTTCTTGAGGCATGCAATAAAAAGTCAATAATTATTGTGACATTGATGGCTTACCCCCACAATTACAGCTACCTTTGCAATGACACTGCTCTCAGGAAGTTTCACTTCTTTACGAGAATTTTTCTCGCTCTTGTATTTATAAACATTAAGAAGGACCTGCCTTTCACCACTCGATAAAATCCACTTCCCCTTCTGCTTCACTGGTGAGTTATTTCTAGAATTACCTGACATTTCTAAAAATGTCAAGCACAGCACACAATAAGATTTCCCTTGGGAAACAATTCGCGCACTGGAAACGCAAAAAAAATTGCTTTTTCAGCACGCAAGTGCGGGATGCGGCTCACTCGCATAAGCTCACAATCTCCACACAACGCTTTGCTGGTTGAAACCGTTGAAGTTGGCACAAATTCATTTCGCTCGCATGCATGCCATTCTCCGGCCAAGAAAAAGTCCCTGGCAGCTATATTTCCATTACGTCGGGAATTTACGTTGGGGTTGGCACCTACTTTCTCCAACCTAAAGGGTAATCAAAAGTCCCTAAGTCAATGTAGTATGTATGGCGGGTGGTTTACGGGAGGTTGGTATTGCCAAGCTCTCTGGGTCACATTATCTGGAATAAATCGCATATTTGCAGGAAACGACAAGCGAAAGAGCCACCGATGTTGCTGACATGATACAAAGTATTTTATAAAAGCATGACATTGAAGGGAAAGTTATAGCATTCTCGGGTGACAACACGAACACAAATTTTGATGGCATGAACAGGAAAGGGACGGAAAACGTATATGCACTTTTAAAAATCCGTTTAAATACTAATTTAATTGGTTACGGTTGTTCAGCTCATATTTTTCAAAACGGAACTCATCATGGTTTGGATCAATTTGATCTATTTGACATTGACACCTTAGTTTTTAAACTGTACAATTATTTTTCGATCTACACTGTTCAGACAAATGAGTTAAAGGATTTTTGTGAATTTGTCGATATCGAGTTTCGAGAACTTTTATACAAGATGGATAAGTCATATGCCCGCGGCTCATTGAATCCTTCAAATGTTTGAACCATTGAGATCATACCGCAAAAAGATCCACCGAAACTATTGCGATAATTTTTTTCTTCATGACTTTGCTGAATGTTACCTTTGTTCGTTCATTCCCTGATGACATTCCCTGACCCATCTCTATCAGGTTTTTCGTCCAGTTTCCCTGATCCATTGAGCAAATGCTGAGATGGCCCCTTGTTTTGCTTCTGGACATAAATGTAACTTCATTTTCTGTGCACGTCTTCTAGAATTCAGTGGGAAATACAATTATTCAAATTATCGTTTCCATGTTGTCGCGGCAGGAAGAAATAAGAGCCAAAATTTATTGCTTATTTATCCTTGAAAATAGATTTTATTACATGGGAGTTTTTTTGTTTTTTTTCTCCCTTTCAAAATTCAAAATTTATTGCTTATTTATCCTTGAAAATCGATTTTATTACATGGGAGTTTTTTTGTTTTTTTTCTCCCTTTCAAAATTCAAAATTTATTGCTTATTTATCCTTGAAAATCGATTTTATTACATGGAAGTTTTTTTTTTTTTTTTTTTCTCCCTTTCAAAATTCAAAACTTAAGTAGTATATGATTTAGTGTAGGGATCACAGAATTTTGAAAATGTGCACACAATTCACTTTTCCCCATAGCCCGTCATACGCAGTTTTTAACTGTTTTTTGACGTAAATAAATAAATAAATAACGACAAGAGGTTGACGATGGAGCAAGAGGGTAAGTTTGCTCGAAGTTTTGATAGTCGTTGATGTAGTAATTCAATCACTAAGTGAACGAATGAACAAAGTTCTTGGCACTGAACATCAAAACTCAGCTTTTAAAACTGAGAGATGATGCGCAAGAAGTTGGGTGCGGTAAATTTGTAAACAAAGCCATGAGCGTGTATAAAGGGGCAAAAGAGTATTTGAAGAAATGGACTTAGCCGTTGTCAGAGTTAAATATTTTCAAATGGCTTGATTTCCGGTACAAAGTTCCTATCAAGTATGAGTCGGTTGAAGAAACGGTACTGTATTTAAATACAAGACATGCGGTGGTAAACGATTCAAAGTTTTTTGATCAAATAGTCAATCTTAATAGATTTTTAGAACAACAGAGCGACGAAAACTTTTTCAAGCAAACAAGCTGTTCGAAAGTGTGTTTATTTCTTTTAGGTAATCCAAGCGAGGAATCAATGTCAGAAATTTTAATGATTGTACAATTTCTTTTTGAGATTCCACCACACAATGCAAATTGTGAGCCCGTATTTTTGCTAATAAACGCTCAATGCCATTCTCGCTTCAGCTGCGGGCCAGAGCAGTCGCTCCGTTATCAGCAGCTACTATCGTTCCGTGCCGGGTGCGTTTATGTTGGAGCAGCGATAAGTGCGAAGCAACGAGAACGTCCCCATGGAAACAGATGGAAGTGTTCATGTTGACTGCGCGCTGATCACGGGATCAGCGCTGCGACCCGCGATAAGAGCGAAGAAAACCCTTTGGTAGGTTTTCGCTGCTAGTATCGCTGTTCATCACTGTTCACAGCTGGCCCACTTCAGGTGGTGTACATGTCGGATAACATGAATGCTGAGAAATTGATCACTTGTGTTATTGTTAGGAGTCAATTTTGGGACAAAAGGGACACAAATCGCTGTAATAGCTTCGTTTTAGACTAATTGTGTGCCGCAGAAAGGAGTACAACACATAAGTTTTAGAGGTTAGGTTACATTCGTTTTTCACTGAACGTCAAGTATACAAATAATTACGGGATAACTGCCATTTTTATTGTTATGTTGTGTAAAACTAATTGTTAACTTTGGTAAAGGACATAATCATCTGCCAGTGATAATGTTTTATTCTGAATATTTTTTTTGTATTGCAAACCCTCAGAAGGTTTGTTCACTTCGTTTGCCATAATCACCCATTTCATCTGTTAAGGAATTTGTAAATTGCATCCACACCTTGTAAAACTATAGAAAAGAATTTATTGCATTTGTGAGATATTGACCCAGAATGATTGATGATTAATTCTTATGTGCTTGCTGCCCATGGCACACAATGTGGGTGCAATTCAAGGAAGTATAATTTATAACAGGAATTTTAAAATGAAACAAATGAACTTATTTTTAATTTTGTTAGTTTAATTAAACGATTGGGATGTTTTATCAGTGAATAACTATCACTGAAGAACAATATGAATAAAATGAAATGCCAGAAACAGAATATTTTTTATTTTTAAACTAGAAAATTTATTGAAAAAGAATTATCTAAATTATTGCTTTTGATAGTACATGTATCTCATTTCCTAGAACAACATTTTGAAGGGATGAAAATTGAATGTTTGCAATTAATTCAAAATTGAAGTGGTTGCAATCAGCTAGTCCCAAGACACAATTTGGCAAAATATTGAGATGTTACACTCTACAAAGCCATCAGCCTTCCAGTTTTGTCATAGTTTAAGATTTAAGAAACAATTTTAAATAAAACAAATATGCCAATTACCTTTATCACTTCCCTTATAATCTGTTTTCCTTGGAATTCAGAGTAGTTTTTACTTCAGAATACAAAATCATTTATTTACCATGGTCTTTGCAAAACTCAATCATTTTAGAAGATATCCCTTGTACACTTGGATAATATTTCATGAAAAACTTACAAAATTTTGGGAGAGAGTGATATGTTATTCAGTCAACATGAACAGAGGACACCTAAAATATTAATCATCTGGAAATGTTTTTAACATTAGATGGTTTATTGCACGTGTTATCTTCAGACTTTACATTCAGTTAAATTAAACACAGACAAATCTCCACAATATAGGCTCTTTACAGACACAATAGGAAATAAATACTGAGAATTCAATTACGATTGGTAGAACTAACAGCAAAATTATTGTCTTAGACAATATTAAAATGAGAAGAATCCTTTCTTATTTCAAGACAATAACAATGAATTTGAAGATGTTTTAATTTTTTTATTTACTCCATGATATATATTGCACAACAGATTTTTTCTTATATTACAGAATAAACAACAATAAAAGAAATACTACTTCAAATTAATTATTATCTTTAAATAAAAAATTATACTTCTCCTTTTAAATACTGAAAATGTACCAAACTGAAAACTGTTTTATAAGATGAAACTTGACAGACTAATAAAATATTAGAAAGACTATGAATAATAGAAATTGGTAGAATGGGAGAGCACTGCACACATTTGAAATTTTCTGTACATAGTCACTTTTCTTCACACAATTTCACACTTGTCTTCACTGTTTTTATTTTTCATACAACCGGGCATAAAATACTGTTATGTTTGTGAGATTCACATAGGCATATAGTACACAATACATTTCCTTTCCTTCTTAGAAGACCCAATTCCATACTTTTTTCTTAAACATTCATTCACATACAACCAAATTTCTTTCAAGAGACTAGGCTTCTTCTCTCTGTAAAAAAAAATGGAAAGACTATTGAGTTCCTCAAATGAAATCCATCACTAACCTCAATACTAAATAGTATACTATAGTTATAACCCTGCTGGAAATATACATCTGTTTCTCTTTAACAGTCAATGTAAATATGTTTATATGTATGACACTTAATTTTCCATAAACACTAATGTGCATTAACACTCATTATTGTAGCCATGGCAGCTTACCTCTATAATCATCGCCACTTCAGCCAGGATATCACTTTAGAAAACTTTTATACGTGTCTGACTTTCTAAAATTCTCCTCCTTATCACATTCATTGAAGAGTTTTTCGTCAAATGGCGACGCATCGATGAAAACGCCAAGAAAAATATGAAATAACAATACATTTCCAAAACAAATCATTATTGAATTCGCTCGCAGTATAAAAATTCGAAATACGTACGCTCTAGGACTAACTCTCTCGCGGGCTGCACACAGCTGTTTGCTGCATGTTGCAGAGTCGAGAGAAATTGACTCATCTCTCTCACCAAGCATGCCAATATCCAGTCAAGAAAAATACTTAAGGTGTAATGCTTCCATTGCATAGGGGAATGATGTTGAGGTTGACTCCTACTGCGCTTCAACGGTAACCAGAAGTTCCTAAGCCAATTTAAGTAAATATGGCGGGTGATTTACATAAGGTTGGTATTGAATTGACAAGTTAGTTTCGCCGAATGTCCTGTAGATGTCTCTGGTGGATTCGGAGTGGCGCTGCTTCGCACTGCTCCGTCATGAACACCGCAGCGCTGCGATTTCGCAACACCTGCTCTCTCGTCGCTCTCATCGTTATCGCTGCTCCAACATTAACGCAGCCCAAGAAATTTTTATCCCCGCGATGTTACATTTCTTTATTATTTTAATTCAATAATTATTCTGAACACTTAACAGAGAGAAAAATTGCTATTTGCATATACATACAACCAAAATTTTCTTATTATTTTTTGGCAAAATTTAGCTCTATGGTTGCTGTCCAACAATTATTTACACAGGGGTCAATACACATCTCTTGTTGGTTAGTTAATAAATTGGGTATTTTCTGTAAATATAACTAGAAAGTAAAATTGAAATTGAGAATATATACAGAAATGTACACTGTTTATTTATTACTAGTGATTAATACTGTGGAGAGAAACAAATTGTGTTAGTATTCAAGCAGGGAAAGTTAATTTCATTTCTTCCTCTTGCCTTCGAAGCACCATGCACGAATTATTACATACATACGCAAATGTAGCTTCTGTCTAATGTACACAGAAGAGAATAATCAATTTCACTCGTCTTTGTTCATGCATAGGATCTGCGCATAACACGCTCTTTAGTCATTCGGTAGTCAATCATGGAGGGCGAATGACGATGATGCAATGACTTCAGAACCTTGTATCACACAGAAAACATAAGAAACTCATGTTCCTTTTTTGGAAATATTAAGTTTTACCTACAATAAAGAGAAACTGTATATTCAAATAAATTAGCCCTGGGATATGAGCATTCAGAATAATATTTAGCAGACGAAATTGGTTCTGTTGTTTGTTCGCAAATAATCGACAGTTCATCCTAATAAAATATATAATGCATAGACGATTCATACTATGAATCCTTCAGACTTTTATTCTTAGAGAATTTCCTAATTCAAAGTGATAGTTGCGTCTTTAAACGCATACCGTTTGTTTACAAAACAAATCGAAACCTCTGCCACGTGTAATCCCATCGTAGAAATTCTGGCGTTCCTTGCTCCATGCATGTTGAAATCATATGTTACTATCTGTTGATAAAGATAACAGTTGTGCCTCGCAGCAACGTAGTGAATGATGAAATAGGCCTTAAAAAAGAGCTGGTCTAGGCGACTGATTAAAAAAACACACTTACCAGTAACTTTTCCAAACTGCATAAGATATTTAGTTCACGTTCTCACAAGTACACTCTCACACACACGCATAGAAATATAGTCTCATGGACATTCTTAACGGAGACAACACGCACATCCTTTCAGCAATCCGCAGTTAACTGTCTGATTTTGCCGGGTGTGGTCTCGCAGCCGGCGCGAACAGTAGAGTGTTTTTAGCATGAAGGTCAGGCTGGCGCGGCGGTGGGGGAAGCCGGGCGGTGGGGAGAGACGTCTGCGAGCGCCACAAGTGACGCACGACTGAAAGCGAATTGTGACTCGGCGTCTCAGCTGATAAGGCGGCTGATGACCCCTGCCGGGCATCTCAACCAGTGGCGTGTAGTGAATTTTTTCTAGGGAAGCGATTACATTTCAGATGGAAGAATTTTAATTTTTCACATGGAGGTGACGAGAAATGGATAATTTAAACTACCTGTAAATACCGTATTTCTAGTGAAGAACGATTTTTCTGTTGTTTTTTTTTGTTTTTTTTTAATTTGTTGCGTCTACTTTGACGCAACGCGTCTCCAAGCCACTTGGGGGGTGTTGAGCGCTTTGCGCTTCTCGGAGTAATCCTCCCATTACTAACAGCGCCTTTTTTTTTTTTTTTTTTTTTGAGTAATCCTCCGTTAATATTGTCTGTCGCAATCAGTTGTCAAGAGGACCGCCATGTCCGCGTACGCGCCTCCCACCGCGTGCTCCTGCGTCACTACCCAGCGGCCAGAATTAGGAAGGAACAAGGATAGGGGTAGGGTTTAGGACACTTCACAGGGGTTGGACTAGCCCTTGTGAAGCAGCCAAACTCGTTTTGTTGGAACAAATTTCACATGAGATTCAACGGGAATCGAACCCGGATCTCAGTGGTGAAAGGTTAGCGACTTTGCAATGAGCCAGGAGTTCAGGTTTTCTGTCTTGCTTCGCAAAATCAGCGATGACACTATCGTAAAATGTAAGATTTTCACTCAGTATTTTAATAAACAACACTGAAGATTGTCTAATTAGTCTGTCTTGACTTGTAAAAATTCTCAAAAACTTTTTTGATACGTTTCAGCGTCGCAAATCTGCATTCAATGGATGCAATTGTTACCAGAATAATCATAACACGTTCGCACAGTTTCAACACTTCTGAGAATGCCTTTTTCAGTTTATTTTCCCAAACAAAGCACAACAATTCTTGAGCACGTTTCTCAATACCATCAGTCATACTGTACATAACACTCAATTCTCAGAGCAATGGGACTACATCGAAAAATGATCCACAGCTCTGAGTTAATGCATTTTACGTCCGGACCTGGTCGCTCGACCATCTCTAAAAATATTCAGATTTTGTACACACATTTCCTTATATTTTGGCAGTTAAAAACATCCTTGCTTCATTTTTATTGTATCTGGTTTACAAATCGTGGCCATTTTGGTTTTACGCCGTGCGCCATTTTCCGCGTTTGTAGAGAATTACGCTTTTCTAAATTATTAAGCTAAGGGTGGTTCTATCATTCTGGAATAAAAGTCATTGGATTCAGTATACTCTTGACTACAAATCCAAATATTATTTATCTACTTCCTACGTTTTATTTGAGAAATATTTGCAACCAAATTTATGGAATGCGAATGAACCAAGTTCGATTTTCAGAGAGTAATTTCTCAAAGAAGGAATATAATCTCAGCTTTAATTTTTTGTGTGCTTTTACACATAACAGTGTACGTTTTGTACAATATCATTGGTAAGTAACGTACTCCTTAAAATTACACCCTCTCAAAAATTGGAAATTTAGATTTTTTCAAATTTTCAACTGTAATATTTCTATTCGGAAACCAGATATAAATCTGAAAATTGCACACATACAGGTCACTATGATACCAAACGTGAATAAAAATTTCAACTTATAGCGTACATTTGACTCAAAATATTTTTTTAATTGTAAACTTTTGCAAAAAAAGGCTTCATTTCTACATTGAACATACGTTGTAACAAGTAGTAATCGTAATATGTTGAAGCTATTTTAAGCTAAAATCTATTTTGATTTAAAATAATTCACTTTACTTTATTATTAATAAACTTGAAAGTTGCCTAATATATTTTAAATATTACTTTACTTGAAAACAAACTTACATTTTGACATCTACATTTTAAATTGAAAATACGGTCATTTTTATGTTAAAAGCTGAACCTGATAATATAAAAATAGTTGATAAAAGATAACCAAAAAATTCAGCGTTTGGTTAATTTTTTCGCGTTTAAATTTGACACTCTGCTTATTTTTTTTTTTTTAACGTTTAAAGTTTGTGAAGAACACAGGAACTGTGAAGACTATCCATACATAATTCAAGTATATTTAGCGTATATTTAAAAAACGAAATAAACGTTTTTGTTAAAATAATATCTGTGTTTTAATTCACCACATACAATCGTAACACTACAGCCGAGAACAAACTTTTCAGGCTGTTCAGCCATGCAAGTCTTCCATACGAGCTGCGCTAAATAAGTTAAACGCGAGCCCAACGGCACGTTTTATGGTTGCTGTGGAGATATGTCAACTGAGCAGTTATCTCCCTCTTGCTGTGGATAATGAGTCCGTAACACGATCCATGCGAGGGAATCGCATCGCAACCTACTCGACCAAACGCGCTAAATGTTCTCGCAGGTGCTGAAATGCGTTTTCTGCCATTAATACCCGAATTGATGCTATTGACACTCAATTGGATTTAATGGAAACTAGGTTACGTAAACCTGAACAAAACCAACAAGAATATTCATTCCCTGAAGCTTAAAAGCAACACCTTCTGAATGATCTTCAGCAACGCGTTGAGGCTGACAACAATGTTATTATTTTGAATCATTCATGTTATTATTTTTAATCATGAGAAACGCGACTCAGCCGTTGATCTAGACAAGCTAAATACCATGCTGCGCGGTGTCGAAGGATGCTCAGCTGCCATTTCTGTGCACCTGCTGTTTCAACCGACCAAGTATCGTGCCAACGTCCCGCTGAACTCGACTTTAACTCCAGGCTAGGCATTGTCTCTTCTCCGTAAGCATAATCTTCGGCGATCGTTTGGACTGAACGCGAAAAAGGAAACATTGTTATCTGTCTGATCTACGCAACAAATTGAATGAACGTTTGACAAAACGTTACACTAATTTATCAATCAGGTATATAATGGTATACCAATAGTCTTTACAAAAAATATGTAGATTCGTGTGGTAATTTATCTGATCAATCTTGTGTGTCCGCTCATTATCGAAATGTCAGAGTTGTACGAACCAAATTCAGTGAAATAAAAGATCTTTTTTACTGTTTAACCTCTGGGATGGCTCAAGAGCAGCGTACTATCTTCCAGTGCTGTGGTCTACGGGTTCGATTCCTGGTCGAGGCCAATATATAGTTTTAGCTTTCCTTTAAAAGCGTCCCAGTTTCTATAGCTGTATGACGAAGAAAAGCCCAAACAGGCGGATCTTGGTAGTTACGGTGAAGAGAATACGTCATGTTCGCCTCCTGTCGCTCGTACCCCCAAGCATGGGAATTTAACTAGGCCCAGGCAAAGGGAGAAACCGAAAGCCAGCGGGCGAAGTCCGACTACTGAGCCAATAACGCCAAATACATACATATTACTATTTGAATATGATATTATTGGTTTTGTAGAAACGTGGCTAAATAGCAACTTTAAAACGGCAGAATTAGGTCTTTTCGACTTCAATGTTTAACGACGCGATAGATCAGACATTTCCAGTACTGCCTTGTGAGGTGGAGGTGTATTAATTGCTATGAAAAAGTATTACCACTTTCAACTCCTGTCTTTACCTGATTCTGTCATTGAACAACGCTGTCAAATTAACACTTAATCAACATATCATTTTGGGTGCTATATATCTACTACCTATCTCACCTCTGTTAGATTACGAATAGTTGTATGAAACGATTCTTAATTTGCATTCGTCCCATTATAATTCCAAATTGTCTTCTTGGTGTCAACAACTTACCTCACATTTCTTGGAGTAACGATTTATAAGGACTGACATTCTCTTACTTAGAAATTAGTACTAATATGACTATTAGAGCTGTGAATGTACTACGTAAAAAGCTGGGCTATGTGAATCTCTATCAAAACAATACTTTAGTAAACAACTTGGGCTTTAGTCTTGATCTCTTGCTCTCCTCATACAATGACATTGAAGTTCTTCGCTCCAATTTCTAGATTATGTCTATTGACAATTTCCACCCTTTTCCCTATTGTTTGGAGTTTCAAGGGCCATGGGTTCAATCTAAAACTTCCACACCTGAATTCCGGTATGACTTCAAATAAGGTAACTGTGCCTTAGTTACCTATTTCTTTAACAGTTTGAATTGGCACACAAATTTAGTAACATTTCCATTAATACAGCTGTTAATACCTTTAATGACATTCTAAGTTGTCTTCTTGGCTGTCCGGGTGACGCCGCGTACTGGGCTGAGAGGCCGACGTTTCGCCTGACATGTCGCAGGCTTCCTCAGGGCAGTGACACCACGGCTGAGATTTGTGCAGTTTTGTGAACGCACGAAAAGTTCAATTCACGTTCACGCCACTGCGGTGTGACCATTCATAAACATACGGGCATTTATGGCCAATCCTGTAACATGAAAATAAAAACAGAAGGTAAGAATGACTTTAGCCAATAGGCGTGCGCATTGTGGCTGCAGAAATTCAAAACCTAAATTTCAAATCTCATTTCGCTGTTTCAGGTTACTCTTAAGCCAGTAAGTGCTTAGATCGCTTATACTTAGCTTAATAATCAAAATTTGTGTAGAGGTTACCATTAAGTTTGTCCTCATTTTCTGTATGGAATTAATGGAATACTTCATACCCTTGAAAGCCAAATTTTTGTCGAACAATGATAAATAAATATTAGCAAAACTTCGCAAATTTCAACTACAATTTAAATTTCAACTACAACGATAGAGAATGTTATGTAATGCTTCGGCAAAAAACGGTGATTTTTGGACACAAAAACTCGTACTGTGGGGTCCGCAGAAAACATGGATAAATTCTGTTCTAAACTGTAGTAAATTACTCCTTTAACACGTTATGTAGTCAGATTTGTATTAATACGAATATATATATATATATATATATATATATATATATATATATATATATATATATCACGAGTATTTTATCTTACTCCTCGTGGAGGTATGCTAGGACCAAATTAAAGTATACGTTTGAATTAGATGAAAACTGCTCATGTTACTAAATGAAACATGTTTTGGTTGTATCATTTGGGTTATTGAAAGTTGTTTCTTGTAACTCTGATGCTTCTTTATATTGACCTTGAGGTCAGAGAACCACGAAGCTCACATTATATATTTTTATTGATGCTTAAATAATAATCTTTGTGTAGTAAGATAAAACCACTTCAAAGTACTAATTTACATGGGAAATACCCACAACTCTCGTCGCGTACGGACACAACACGCCTGTGAGCACCTGCCAGAGAACTAGTTGCCTACAATATGACAGCTTTCAATTTGTAACGTTACACTAGCGCTACATGTGCATCTAGGTAATACTATCCAATATCTTTGAGTGCAACCAGAATTTTGGTAGTTTGAAATTGTGGTAGTTACAAGTCAGAATACTGTATCCTGTTTGTTGTTAATAAGTGTGAAAAGGTTAAAATCATTTTGCGAGCTAGAGGTGAGCCCACTCTACTGGACTCTGGCCTCGGACAAAGTGATATACGCCAGACATGGGGGAAGCTAACGAAGTAGACTGTGTTCCTAAAGCTGTTGAATATTCCTCGTTGCTCACATCGTTCACATACCATTTCATTACCATCGTGAACACATCCCTATTTAACCCTATTTAAGGATTTGTTTGATTTACTATTAGAATTTAATATATTCGTTGCACATTTTTCCTTTGATGTAGACTTTATTCCTTATCATTTTCAATTAGAAATAACACATTTGCAATATTACACAGAATTAAGAGGAATATTTCCAACAAAAATTTATTAGAATTTAATGAGACGGTCCCTCAAAAATGTTTTCCGAAACTGCATCGGAATGCTGCTCGAATGTTCAGTGTTTGGATCAATATACAATTGTAAGCGGTATTTTTTTCTTCGAAAATTTGTAAATCACGAATGAGAAGTACCGTTGCAGATCAGTGTGAAATGTGAAAAATAGTAGATTTCGCATTTAACTTCATTTTTTAATTTTAATTTCCTTTACTGTCAGTTCTTCTGTTATTAGTTTATTTAGTAACAGTTTTTTCATAACTTTTAAATACTCTTTATAATAAGCCGCATGATAAACTGTTAAAGCCAAGCAATTTAATTTCTTAATGTGCTTGAGCATTCTTTTGAAACTAAAAATTTTGCATATCTGGCGTAATATCAAAAATAAATTATTCTTTCTGCACTGCATTGAAAATTGCTTTCTTTACTTTCAAATAACAAAAATATGTGTATAACTAGTAAATGTTCCAATAAATGTTACAGAAATATTTTACTGTTTTTCCGTCAGAATATCTTTTCCTAGAGGAGTGAGATATTTTCAGTCCGAGCAATGGAAAATACTCCAAAAAACAAGACCCGACCCACTGTGCGGCAAGCCACTGATCGATAAAAGATGACGTAATCTGCTCCGTCTGCCGATGGAACTGCTAGAAAGAGCCAGAGCAAGCAGAGGCTTCTCCGGGGAGCAGATCTACACAAAACCAAGTTTCGAGAAAAACGAGATTAATATTGGCAAGTGGTCCTGATCGTAAACGTAACAATAATTACGTAACTGTATGTTTATTTGATTTGGATTTTAAGTACTATTTTATAATAATTATAACAATCTATTATTCTAGCAATTAAATAAAACAGTTACTGCTTTTTGGCTAAGCATCCTTAGCGTGCATCCACATATAATGCTTATTAAAAGTGCCGAAATCTTAGGATAGGAAAGGATACTGCATTGTTACTAAGCAATGCTATTAAAATATTTATTACTTTGAGAGTAAAATGCAGTAATGATTAAATGATACATATTAAGTTTATTAAAACTCAATTTAATTATAAAATGCTTTATTTGATTTTACAAAAATTTATAGATGAAAACATAATGGTTCATAAACTTGAGTTACAAAACAAACTTGAAGTTGTTTTTTTTCATCGGATTTTACAATATTACTGGATTTATATATATTCATGAAACAATCCTCTTTTTGCTGAAAAGTTGTTGTAGAGTACTAACGGTAGAGTGGCAACTCGATTTTTCTGGTAAAGTATATGGAAAACATTCCACTGTTCTGACTGCTTTTTCTCCAGCACTAATAACAGATTCTCTTGACTTAAGTAAGCTTACAATGTGTTTACAACGACTCTAAAATATTTTCTAAAGAGCAACCACAAACTGCACAAACTGAATGATCACACTGATTATAACTTTCAACAGCGTTGTCCACAATGGCGATTTTCCGCCAAATTGGCACATGTGGGATAATCTTGGCGCGAAAAGTTATTGTTGACATGTGGCACATTTTTATGAAAACTGCATATTTCTATGACTTTAAAAATGTATGATTTGAGCAGTTTCATCTGTAAATGAGAGCATAATTAGTCTAATGTTTCTACACATTATGATCTCTTTCACCGAGATGTGAATTGGTACCTAATTTGATGATTTATTAATTTCAGATAGTGCTATTTGGTACTTTGACGAGAAATAAACTAGCGTTCTTGTAATACGTCCTCACAACACATACTTTCAATACGGTACTTCAAATTAAAAGAACCAGATAAATCTAGCACATTTGTTAGAATGCAGTATCTGCTTAAAGCTTAATATAATTGCTGTAAATGATGGTTGTATTCTGCGTTTTTAATAAGTCTGCTATGTTCACTGCGTTCTTCCTAAGCACGCAACCATAATAAGATTTAGATACTGTGTTTTTAATTCAAATAACTTTTAATCAGTGTTTTCATGAGATCTACACCATTCTCTTAAATGTCCAGACTGGCTAACAACAAAATTTAATGAAAATCGAAGGCGCCATTTTTTTGAAAATTTGAATTTTTTTTAAATGAATTCTGAAAATGTCCCAGGGACTTTATGTAAAGTACCACCAGAATTAAAGCAACTGCTTCAAATTCAAGGGGCCACGAAATCAGCTAGATCGATGGGAGAATATCAATTTTGGAGAAAATCGGCTGAACGGTTTAGCCGCTAGCGGTGTTTACAGACAGATGGACGGACGGTCAGATAGACGATTTGCCGTCAATTGATTTTTCGATATCAAGTACCCACAAAACAGGGATTCTGGCTATACCACGTGATAGAGGATAGACGATACTTTTTCGTTACAGAGTAATAATACGTTAATAATATCTCATAATAACGTAATAAGTTTTTTCTGCGGAAAATTCGTCGTTTTTTCGCGCAGCATTACAAAAGTTTCTGTTCTTAAGAAGTTTCTTCTGTGGGACGAGAGAGTAAAATATCTATCATTAACAAAGTAATTGACGAAAGAGATCGAAAAAATGACATTTGCATAATTTCAAAAATGTCGTAGGGGCTAAATGTAAAGTTCTCTTCAAAACTGAAATATTTCTTTCAAATTCAAGGGGACGCCAAGTCAGTCAGGTCGATCGGGGAATGTTGTTGACAACCGGAGAAAAAATCAAAGTGAGATCACAGTAACTTTAAAAAATACTAAGTTTTTACGAACGAGATAGTAATAGATTGCTGCAACGAGCATTATTTGCACTTCTGGCCGTTGGTATCTTTGGATGAAGCAGTAATTTCAATATTTCGTAAGGTGGTGCAACTTCACAATTTATTTGGTTATTAAATGGCGGATTCTTGACTCCCGTTTTGACTGACATTTTAAAATTTTCTGGTCCTTCACAATTCGCTTCAAGTATATGTACTGGCTTATCTTAGAATTCCTGAATTTTCGTCTCAAAACACAGTTCTAATGCCTTACTGAATTTACTTTCAGGTCTGCACAAAATTTCATTTTCTTCAGCCAACTTTTTAGTAACTTTTATCATGTGTTCGGTTGCTGCATAATGTTGGTTTAATTTTACTGTATGTCCAACTTTCAAAAATTGCCAAAATTTGAATTTTCAATGTCTTGTCAACTGTTAAGTGAAAGGAATCGATAAGTATCTCAATATCTTTATTACCAGATTTTTCAATCGGCGTCGAAGGATTTTCAGTGTGAAAAAAATTATCTGAGATAGTACTTTGTACTTCCTGAAACTTTTCACGAGGATACCGATTTTGTTGCAATTTTCTTTTCTAGATGGGGGGTTTCTCCTTTTGCAATTAAACTCTTATCTTCACTACATTATTTTCTCAGACACTTGAACTATCTGAAGAATTTTAGTTGTTATTTTCATCATCGATTTGCACTGTTTTCACGACATTCATTGCACGTTCCGCTACTTTCGTAAATAGCATAAGAGCCCCTGATATCGATCTCTTCTAACTAGCTAAACGCCTTTTTAGGAACCGACTCCATGAATCACAAATTCGCCAATCTAATGACTCCTCTAAACCAAGTTTCACTAGTAAATCGTGGATTATGAAATTTGGAGAGTTTGTTTTCTTAAAATTGTGATCAGAAAGTTTAAATTGTTTGAAACATCTGTCGTATCTCATACGGCGATCGCCACTAATGTTGCACTGTGTACACACGATTCACAGAACAAGCTCTAGCACTCTTCTCTTTATAAGTTACGTATTGCGACTGATGTTCACAACATTTTTCTCATGTCCCTTGAGAAGTGGTCTGTTCCACGAGCCAGGTCGGGAGGGCACACCATCTCTAGGACGCAAAGGGGCTCAGCAGTAAAATTTGTTTGGCTGACACGAGAAAAAGCAATAGTAGAAATCGTTTCGCTGACACCCATCCCTTCTGAGGACAGAGTGAACATATGAATCACTAATATTTCTTGAAACTCCAATCAAGCAGTCGGCCATTCTTTTTATTGTTGTTTGGCACTTGTGTCGAAGATTGATTGAACACTATTCGTTACTGTAGGGGCAGGAAGCTCGCGCCCGCATACTTACAATAGATTTTTAGGTATGTACGTGTTCAGTATTCACTTTTTTCTTGTTGTGTTTTGTAGAAATTTGTATAAGAAATACGCCTATTTTGTTTTTCAAATTGTTATCTCATCGAGTTCACACAGAAAGTTTCATTTTTTTAAAATAATTACAATTTTAATAAAATATTGTTTTGAGAAAGTAATTCACAGATTAATAAAATACACATATCAAAGTGTTAGATTAAACAAAACAAGAATTTTTATGTTAAGTACATTCAGAGCATTAATCAATCATATTTTGTGAATTTTATCTAAACTCCAAAATTTAATATAGGCATAACTACATAAATCTTCAATTTTCGGGCAAATAAAAAACACGTGTCTCCTTTTTTGACGTCCAGATTTAAGAAAAAAATATTGTAAATTTAACAAGAAGTCGTGTCAACTCCTATGCGATTTGACGTGGAGTGGCTCAGAAACAAGAAAACCGACATATTTGGTCTTGGGATCCACAAAATTACTTTTTCTGTCGAAGATGAACTTTTTTTTTATGCAGTAATATTTTCTGTATTCTACGTAGGAGTATAAGATAATTCCCAAATACTTCTGTACAGACGCTCAGAATGGATCATCATCCGCCTGATCAGCTGAGACGCCGAGTCACAATTCGCTTTCAGTTGTGCGTCACATATAGCGCTCGCAGACGCCTCTCCCCACCGCCCGGCCTCCCCCACCGCCGCGCCAGCCTGACCTTCGCACCGCAAAACACAGGCCTGTTTCGCCGGCTGGGGAACCACACCCGACCAACGCAGTCTCAAGTTCCAGTCAGTTGAATGCGGTTTACTGAACGGTCGAACGTGTAGTCTCCGCTAATAATGTTCACGTGACGGTATTTCTGCGTGTACGTGTGTAAATTTGTGAAAACGTGAACGAAATATGTTATGCAGTTTGGAAAAACAAGTGGTAAGTGTTTTTTTATTAGTTGCCTATAATGATATTTTTGAAACAGCAGACCGTTAAATGTGAACTTTTGAGCTAAAATACTTTGTTTTTGAGCCGTGGCAAAGGTGTGTGTATTTTTTAATAATATCAATTTGTACGACGGAAACTCTTTTCTTATCCACTACGTTGCTGCAAGGCAAAACTGTTATCTACGTCAATAGATACTAAAATATTATTTCCACATGTATAGGAGCAGGCCTGGCAGCAAAACGCAGGAATTTCTACCAAGCGATTACACGTGGAACAGTAAGAGTCGAAAGACAAAAGGGTCACTTACGGCTAGGAAAGGCTTAGATGACGAAACAGCAACTCATTACGTGAAGAAAGATTAATAATCTGCGTTGGGATGCCCCCCCCCCCCCAGTTTCTCCATTAGGAAGCGAGAGTTGGCTTGCGCTGATAGGAATCATATATTATATCATCTATTTTTAAATTACATATGTTTGTAAATAGGATAATCAACTGTCGATTAACTTTCATTCGCGGATAAATAATGGAAAGAATTTCGTCAGTTAACATTCTGAATTCTCATACCCCCGTGATAATTCATTTGGAATTACAGTTTCAATTTATTGTAACAATTAATATTTCCAAATAGCAGAACGTGTGTTTCGCATATGATGTTTTACGCATGATGCAAGGACATGATGTCATTGCACCATGGTTTGACGCCCTCTAAGATAGCCTATCTAAAAACTCAAGCGGCATGTACAAGTCCCTCGCATGGGCAATAACAACAAAAAGACTAGTGCAATTGATAATTCTCCACTGATGAAATTAGACAGAAACTATATTTGCGTAACTAAATATCCGTACATTGTTCTTTGAAGTTAAAATTAAATAATATGCATGTAAAAAGTATGA
This sequence comes from Teleogryllus occipitalis, assembly GCA_011170035.1. NCBI lineage: Eukaryota > Metazoa > Arthropoda > Insecta > Orthoptera > Gryllidae > Teleogryllus > Teleogryllus occipitalis. The sequence goes on from BLKR01003831.1 coordinate 24,001, forward strand.
TTGCAATTCTCATGTTTCCGGTGTGCGACTTCCGTGCGGTGTTTAGGTTTCTTCTTATCTATAGAATCCAACTTAACCCAGTCGTGCATAATGTACTTCAGTACTAACGAAACTTTTCATGATGAACTCCACACAACTCGACTCGGCCAAAGAACACTCATTGATTCATTGAAATACCTTGCAATAAGGGTTGAATATGCTCTTTTAACGGATGAGTGGTGAATATGCAACAAAAATATGCACATATGCCCCAAATATGCATAAGTATGCAATTATGGTGATATGTGCAAAAATATGCGAAAAAATAGCTATAAATGATTCTAAATGCCTCTAAATGTCTACTGTTTGTGGAAACGGGATGTTTTAGATAACAAAAAAATATGCAAATGCAAATAAATCACAGCCCTAGTCATTATAGTGTATGTATTTGTCACTAGTGTTTTGTGAAGCCATTGTAGAAGACGGATTTCTCATTTCCTTCAGAAATGTATATTCTGCAGAGGAACTAAAATTGTGTCAATAATTTTTTTCTCTACGACTATAGCAGAATGTATTCATTTCTCCATGTTATCGGATGCAGTAATCAGGCCAATTCCACAAGCCGTGCGAGAATATTATTCTAACACACCTGTCGACCAATCGCATTCGTCCTAGTTCATTACACAACGACTTAGGGTTCTCGCAGTCGCCTACAGAGGCGCTGCGTGCTCTTCCGCAACTATCGTAAGACAGGTGAACCACGAAACAGTATGCGAGTTCACATAATTGTGGCCACTTTGTAAGGTTAAAACGCTCACGTTGATTTATAATTATAGATTCTTCCAGCAGTAATAGTGATGAAGATTACGTAGACTGCACACCGCCAGAGATTGTGGAAGCTGCGAAAGCGTCAAGAAACAACTTGTTACCAGAAAAATCAAGAAAATTTTATGATAAATCATACAATGATTTCATTGAGTGGCGAAATTCAAACAGAACCAATTCTTTTTTCTGAGAACGTGGTATTGGCTTATTTTACAATGCTTGCTGAAAAATTTAAACCTTCTACTTTATACTATTTATATTTGTAATACTTGTTTTGTTTACTTGTTTGACGTTAATGTTATAAAATATTTAATTAATGATGTTAAAAATAGAATGAATGTAACATTATTTCAAAAAAACAAAACTTTTCACATGTTATCATTTAGTATTTTTAAAACTTCAATATCAAAGTCGTAGAGAAAGTATAGTCTTCTACTTGCGTAGAATGACTATTATTCACTCGTGGAAATTCCGACACTCGCTCCTACGTCGCTCGCGTCGGAAACATTCACTCGTGAATAATAGCCATCATTCTACGCTCGTTGCAGAATATACTATACTACAATGTCCAGTTTCTATTATTTAATAACTTCTGCATGACTGACGATCAAGAGAAGCTGAAATTGAGAACAGGGAAGGATGATTGGCAGCGGCAAAAACGCCGCCTCGCGGTCGGCGCATGTGCGGATCACGCTAATCGCGTGGGTGCCCGAAGTTTCAAATAAATTTGCCATATTATCCAAGAGCCGTATTTTTTCTTCATTTCAACTTTTATTTTGTGTATATTAATACGTTTACTTCCACCAAATCACGGAATCGGATTACTATGTATCACATACATACGAGAAGGTAAAAGAAATATTACCGATAGATGCTAATCTGAAAAGTTTTTTGATTCTATTTCACATACAGAAACGTAGCAAAATCTATAGTCTTGCAATCAAAACCAGCAAGAAACCTAAGTTATTTCTGATATTAGTTGTAAAAGTGGAATTTTTTTTACAAGTCGGAAATCTAAAGGGCAAACTAATATCACGTTTGCCACGTGTGTCATGACTATTTTAACAGCCTTACTGATTTTCATTTTACTTAAATTCAAGTGCAAATAATCACTTACTTGTGTACTATGTTACATGAAGATCGGAACGAACTGATGGGGGTGAGATAAAATTATTCTGAACATTTTACGACCGTCTCACTTTTAGCACTAGAACTAGAAATTGAATATTTTAGCACGTGCTTGCCCTAAAAGTAAGCGCGTTTACTAGTGTCTGTTTAAAAAAAAATGATTTAATACGTTCTGTGACGTTCTCTCTGTTCGGTTTCAGATGCACTGAGGGATAAGTGAGCAATGGCGTAAGTAATGGTTTCCTTTTTATGATTTTATTAATTTTAAATCTCTTTCTCGTTTTCCTTGTTTTCTTTCACGTCGTATTTTTGTTTCTTTCTCCGATTCTTCCTCTCCCGCATTCTCATTCTCTTACTTTGTCTCTTTGTTGTTGTCTTTGTTTCTGCCTTTCTCATTCTCTTCTTCTTTCTCAAGACCGTCGCCTCCATCATAGACTAAAGAGGTATAATTCTTTACTCTGTGCCTCCATTTACAAACTTGTTCCGCCTCAGTTATTTGCTCTATCTTGGCAGGTGAAGCAAATGTGGGTTTTATGTGGGTCAAATACTACCTATAATATGGGCTCATCCAAACAATGCAATGTTTTGTACTTCCCAATCGTTTGAACAATATTGGAGTTTGTACAAGGGCTTACGTAAATTTTGTGGAACAAATCTCAAGAGTTCCTGTTCGTCGTTCCGGTCAATAGTTCTTGCTGGTCATTCAGTTTTGTACCGAGTACAAAAAGAGGTTGGTTTTGATAGTTTTTGTGTCACTTAAAGCATCATGGGTTTGGGACTTAGAGCTTTGCAAATCTGCCAATAGTAGTGCAACTAGAAATCAAATCGTGCCATATGGTATATTCGGATTTAACTAGACTAGGACAAGCAAAGACGATAGCATCCCAGCATATTTCAGTTCTACAATTAGGGAAATGAAAAATTGAGATAATGTCAAAAAATGTCCTTTCGGCTGCATAAAATGGCTGCTGGGATGAGGGAGAGGCAAAACCGAAAAACTAGTCCAGACTAAAGAGAATACAGAACTAACTAGTACGAGACAGTCTGTGCCATTGTGTAGCACTAGTGTTCACAATAGTGTTCACAATAGGAATTTTATTACAGAATTCGTAAACTTTTCGCAATTCATTAGTTTTGGGGAATAAGTAGTGTACGACATGAATCCATTATATTGGGGTTTTCGTTCTTAATACAGTACTTATATTCTACTTTCCTCATGCAACTTCTTACTGCTACTACTTTTGTGTGATATAATGGAAAATAATGGACGCGCTATTTTAGTGGGATATAGTGGAAAGGGTTTCCTTAATTTTGGATCCTCTTCGTGAACTTATTTTGTGCTCCTTGTCGTAAATATCGGTTCCATCTATGTCTTTTTATGTAACACGATCATTGTTTCTCCATTCAAAATTTAACTTTAACCTGTCCTTATTGTAATCTGTAAGTCAGGTTTTAATGTCGACGTTCCTTGACTTCAACTGTATACGAGTATTGCTGCGACCACACTGTCCACCTAAATAATCAACTATTCTTAAAATTGTAATGAGTTAAAAAATAATAGCGTTGTTATTCTTCATTGTGATTTATGCTCGGCTTGTAATAAGTGTTTTACTCTTTCAAATCCCATATAAGAGCTAATACATCTTACTCTGTGGGATTACGTCTCATTTTGGCTTCATCGTATACCCTGATTTGCAAGACTAATCAGTGGTTCACTGTCTGATTCAATATGGCATGAATTCCATATCCTGATACCTGATGCAGTAGGCATGAATTCCATGTTCATTACTATTAATCTGTACATGTTATTGTATTTAAGGCTAAAGTCATAGCTGTAAACTAAGCAGATATTTTCAAACATGTCTTTCGAAGCATCAAATGTTTCTTAACACTTTGTAGTCCGTTCTCAAAGTTCATCGTTATCTTAATAATTGCTTAATAGTTACGGAGTAACTTTCGAAGAATCTCCCATATAAAATATAGATCCCTAAAAATATTCTCACTTCCCATACATATTTAGGAATGAAGAGTTTCAATATCATTTGATTTTGGGTGTACAATATCTGAATTTCCTCTCTATTCACATCAGGTTTTAAACATTATAGTTTAAAAAACAGTTGCATTAATTGAGCTTAAAAACTTGCATTGAAAATATAGTAAAAAATTGTTTAAACTTTTGCAAATGGTTTTCTAAACCTTTTAGAAATATTTTTGTTTCAATGTAGTAATACGTATTTTCTTTTAATTGGCTTTCTTTCTCTCTTGAAGTATATTAATATCGCGCTGCTTTTATTATTAATAGGAACTTTCTTAAATAAGTACAGATTTGAAATTATATATATTTTTGAGACGTCTACTGCCAATAATATGCTGTCAAAATCCATTCTGTTAAAGTACTGTGGTCCTTCAATTTTCCAACATCATTTCAGATCTTACCGGGATGTCTCAATACACGATTGTCACCGCTTTAAATATTCTTACTTCTTAACAAAGTTTCGTCTTCCTATTTCTTTTCTTCACAAGTGTTATTCGGTTGACATAAGCAATTGGCATCTTGATAAATTTGCTCTGAATATCTCGTCCATGTGTATTCGACCCAGTTCAGATTCAACTTGTGGTAAGGAATTCAAATATCTCTTAAAATGTGATGCATGCATGTGTTCAAAACCAAATTTTTAATTAAACTTTTGATAAAAATTGTCTATGTTAGTAAAATGACTTTAGTCTCATCACACTTGGCTCATGGACGTTCACAAGGTATTGTATGAATCCACTTAGAAGTGTGAGCGCGTATTTTCTTGAAGTGTGATTCTGTTGCTGGGGGAGTGTTCCGTAGGTCAATGGGATGTTTGTTTGTGTGGGCGTGGCAGGGCAGCGGCGCCTCGGCCGCAGCTGCCGCCAGCGCCGCCCAGCGCGCGCCTGGAGCGGCTGGAAGGCGGCGCCACGGCCGAGGGCGTGGAGTTCGAGCGGAAGGTGGCGGGGCTGGGGGAGTGCTCCGTAGGTCAATGGGATGTTTGTTTGTGTGGGCGTGGCAGGGCAGCGGCGCCTCGGCCGCAGCTGCCGCCGGCGCCGCTCAGCGCGCGCCTGGAGCGGCTGGAAGGCGGTGCCACGGCCGAGGGCGTGGAGTTCGAGCGGAAGGTGGCGGGGCTGGGGGAGTGTTCCGTAGGTCAATGGGATGTTTGTTTGTGTGGGCGTGGCAGGGCAGCGGCGCCTCGGCCGCAGCTGCCGCCGGCGCCGCCCAGCGCGCGCCTGGAGCGACTGGAAGGCGGCGCCACGGCCGAAGGCGTGGAGTTCGAGAGGAAGGTGGCGGGGCTGAGGGAGTGCTCCGTAGGCCAATGGGATGTTTGTTTGTGTGGGCGTGGCAGGACAGCGGCGCCTCGGCCGCAGCTGCCGCCGGCGCCGCCTAGCGCGCGCCTGGAGCGGCTGGAAGGCGGCGCCACGGCCGAGGGCGTGGAGTTCGAGCGGAAGCTGGCGGGGCTGGGGGAGTGTTCCGTAGGCCAATGTGATGTTTGTTTGTGTGGGCGTGGCAGGGCAGCGGCGCCTCGGCCGCAGCTGCCGCCGGCGCCGCCCAGCGCGCGCCTGGAGCGGCTGGAAGGCGGCGCCACGGCCGAGGGCGTGGAGTTCGAGCGGAAGGTGGCGGGGCTGGGGGAGTGTTCCGTAGGCCAATGGGATGTTTGTTTGTGTGGGCGTGGCAGGGCAGCGGCGCCTCGGCCGCAGCTGCCGCCGGCGCCGCCCAGCGCGCGCCTGGAGCGGCTGGAAGGCGGCGCCACGGCCGAGGGCGTGGAGTTCGAGCGGAAGGTGGCGGGGCTGGGGGAGTGCTCCGTAGGCCAATGGGATGTTTGTTTGTGTGGGCGTGGCAGGGCAGCGGCGCCTCGGCTGCAGCTGCCGCCGGCGCCGCCCAGCGCGCGCCTGGAGCGGCTGGAAGGCGGCGCCACGGCCGAGGGCGTGGAGTTCGAGCGGAAGGTGGCGGGGCTGGGGGAGTGCTCCGTAGGCCAATGGGATGTTTGTTTGTGTGGGCGTGGCAGGGCAGCGGCGCCTCGGCCGCAGCTGCCGCCGGCGCCGCCCAGCGCGCGCCTGGAGCGGCTGGAAGGCGGCGCCACGGCCGAGGGCGTGGAGTTCGAGCGGAAGGTGGCGGGGCTGGGGGAGTGTTCCGTAGGTCAATGGGGTGTTTGTTTGTGTGGGCGTGGCAGGGCAGTGGCGCCTCGGCCGCAGCTGCCGCCGGCGTCGCGCAGCGCGCGCCTGGAGCGGCTGGAAGGCGGCGCCAAGGCCGAGGGTGTGGAGTTCGAGTGGAAGGTGGCGGGGCTCGGGGAGTGCTCCGTAGGCCAATGGGATGTTTGTTTGTGTGGGCGTGGCAGGGCAGCGGCGCCTCGGCCGCAGCTGCCGCCGGCGCCGCCCAGCGCGCGCCTGGAGCGGCTGGAAGGCGGCGCCACGGCCGAGGGCGTGGAGTTCGAGCGGAAGGTGGCGGGGCTGGGGGCGTGTTCCGTAGGCCAATGGGATGTTTGTTTGTGTGGGCGTGGCAGGGCAGCGGCGCCTCGGCCGCAGCTGCCGCCGGCGCCGCCCAGCGCGCGCCTGGAGCGGCTGGAAGGCGGCGCCACGGCCGAGGGCGTGGAGTTCGAGCGGAAGGTGGCGGGGCTGGGGGAGTGCTCCGTAGGCCAATGGGATGTTTGTTTGTGTGGGCGTGGCAGGGCAGCGGCGCCTCGGCCGCAGCTGCCGCCGGCGCCACCCAGCGCGCGCCTGGAGCGGCTGGAAGGCGGCGCCACGGCCGAGGGCGTGGAGTTCGAGCGGAAGGTGGCGGGGCTGGCGGCGCTGCGCTCGCGCCGGCTGGGAGTGCGCTTCCATGTCTTCTCCAACGTGGCCGCCGCACTGCCCTTCGACGACGTGGTGCTGCGGCTTGCAGTTCCGACCCCTTCCTCCCCCGCCGCCGCCACCGGCAGCGCTGCGGACCCACAAGCCCTCGGCGACACTTGGGCCACCTACTTCCTGCAGCTCAAGCACACCGGAACCAAGGCGCTCGCCCTCAAGGTACGAGTGCTGCCCCTTACGGGGGACAGAAATACCACTATCACTGGCATTTTAGATGGCTCACATTCGTTTCAAACTGTCATTGCCCTGTAACTCCCATTTCAATGAGAGACATTATGGGCAGTTATATCTGTTACATTTGTGCGATGCTTATTATGAAGAAAAATGTTAATGAGTCGATGAAGCAAACAATATTTGTTGAAAAAGGATATGTGAACGAAAAGTTTGTGAATCCCTGCTAATACCTTCAACTCCTATATAACTCGAATTTATTTATAAGGCGAATCCCTCTTCAACTCGAATTTATTTTAAATCAAATTCCTCCGTAGATAATCTCCGATAGATTACCACGATAGATAACTCCACCTCAAATTTCTCTCAAACACGAAAACCTCTCTCACCAGAGGTTTAATTTTTCGCCCTTTCAAAGGCACTTCGTAAGAAGAGAAAGTTAGGTTATCGTGCGCTGAAAAACGGCGAATTTTCAGCAGAAGAATTCTTATTGCCGGGGCCTGGTAGCAAAACAGTGAATAAATCCTGTTGCTAAATTGAAAAAAAATCCTCTAACACGTGATGTAGCCAGATTCAAGTTTTGTGAGTCCTGGACACCGAAAAATATGAGATTCGTAGATTGAGCAAAATGTTTGTCTGTAATCCTAGGAAAGTGAAACTAGAAAACCACTTTCTATAATTCTTCTTTTACTCAAGATTGTATTTAACTTGAATCGATTTCCCCGTTAGCTCAAATTCTTCATGCTCCTGTTGACAAATTGAAACAAATAGAGTTTTAGAAATTTCGCACAATCGGACGGATCTATTGTCATATCAGAGCAGGAGAATGCAAAAGAGATGGAACAACCACTGGATGATATTGAAGTCTAGCAATCCGCACGAAAAAATTGAAAATGTTTACTCCTCTAAAACTTGCAAAAACCTTTCTAAAAAAGGACAGGTGATAATATCACGAATAAGAACTAGTCATTGGAATTTTAGTCACAATGACCTTCTAACGAGAGATCCCCCTTCCACATGTTTGCTCTGCAACCCCTCTCTAAACATCCTCCATTTGTTACACCACTGTGCTCTTTATTTCAGCATAACAGATGCAAGCACAATATAGATGAGCAAGAGAAAGAACTAATCCTAAGATCTGAGAATTGTCAAAAAAAAGTTCTACAATTCTGTAAAGCAAGTAATATTCTAATGAAATATAATTCTACTAAATATATTTCAAAACTGTTCAATTACAATTTTGTATTTAACGATATATATTTATAACCTGTTATGTATAATTTATCTGTATTTTTTGTTTAATTACTGTTTTTACTACTGATGAAAATGTATAATGCCTTTATATATAATCGCTAATATCCATAGACATTGATGCGTCTTAAAATAAATTTATTTTAAAAAATTGAATGAATGTGAAATATTTCGTGTTTGGTACAAAACAAAATAACGAGTAGATATAATTTATGAGAAAGAATGTTACATCCAATTCTAATGAAGAAAACATGTAAATTATAATTTTACTTTTTCTGTAAAATTACTTTTACCTAAAATTACTTTACCTGTAAATAACTATAATAAACTTTTATGTAAACTAACTAAAGTAAACCACTTACTATGTAAAAACTACTTCAATTCTCATACTGAATTAACTTGCTGTAAAGCCAGAAGAATGCTTGGATTCGAGCCGAGGAACTCTCAAAACTTCCACAATATTGAGGCTCCTTTGGCCGGAGCTGCATCTGCTGCCACCCAAATAATGCTTGTGAACGGGATCTATTTTTCCTTTAAAAAATCACTCAGGACTTTAAATATTTATTGGCTTTTAGTGTCCGTCTCCAAAGTTTTCGCGAATAGTACCTCCTCATGTATTTCTTCGTCCATAACAAATCGAACATTGTAGTCATTTCTTCTTAGATTCAGCCATATTTCGTGTCAGTTACCTAACTGTAAAGAAAAAAAATTTGTTGTAGTAATCATAAGGAAAAGGAATTAAAAGAATAAGATTAAGAGAATAGAATAGGATTAATTAAATTAGTGCAATGAAAAAAAAACTGCCGGGAGCAAAACTGATTTTAATTATTAAAAGTCATAAACCGCTTAGGCTCATATAGAGTAAATTAGATCGTTGGTGAGATAGATACTTTCTAATTTATAAGAAAATATATAATATATAAATAAGTTGTTTTCCGGTATCAAATATATATTCAAGCTTAAGATCTTTTCGATTACGTAGCGATCATTATCAGAACTATCTTGCAGCGTTTGGGCGGAAAACGAAGTTCTGGAGAACTTCGTTTGAAGAACTAGCTTGAACTAGCTAGTTTGTACTAGCTCTGATGATGATGATGATCGCTACGCGATCGAAAATATCTTAAGGTTAAATATATATTTGATACCGGAGAACACCTTTTATTTACCCACCCATACAGAGGCTTTCACAAAATGGCCTAACATGTTTTAATGTAATATAAAACATATTTTGACTAATTATATTGTGATATATTTCTGTAAATTCGAGAGAAAATGCTTTTAAAGAATATTTTGACATCAAAATTCCTCAATTTTAATTATTTATTTATTTATTACTTTGATTTACGTTACGAAAGACACATACAAATTATGAAAATATATTAAGTCACTTAGCATTAGCAACTACGAGTGCACTGAAATATGTACAAGCATCCAGATCAATCATATATCTCTCCTTTAGTGAATCACCACAGTCGGATAAATAAATAATTTTATAATAAAAAGTATTAAAGGTCAATCTTTCTTGGCTTTCTGTTCTTTTATAGAAATATCGAATAATGGCCCTGTTCAAGATTTAATTTTTATTACATACCTACTACACGCAACATAACAAATATTACAAAATGAAAATATCTTATTACAAAATGAAAATAAAAATAATGTTTAACAAATAGACATGTACAGTCGATTCCGGTTATAGTGATCTTCTGAGGACTAACATTTTTAGTTCACTATATCCGAGGTTCACTATATCTGAGGAGGTCAAAATGAAATAGAAGTTATCAATAACGATTGATTTTATTAATATGAAGATAAGCACGAACAGAAAATTTCCATATCTATTTGTCCTTAAAAAATAATTATTTTCAGTTGTTTGCTTCGTACTTTTTCATTAGTAATTTCTCTAGATTCTTCTACAGAATTCGTGCTCTCTCTCAATACTTGATTCTGCATTATCTCTCTCTATATAGTATAGCAGTCTTGACACCCATCAATACCTCTTGCACTGTTGAAAACCATCCTACTCGCCTAAGAACGTACGAGATGCTTTGGGTAGCGGGATGGCGCAAGCGGCTAATGAAACTGATCGCTTTTCCGCGCGACAAGGCGGATATCGGCAGGCTGAGGCAGTCGCGTGCTTCCTGTCGTCTAATTAGAACTCAACTTGCTCTATCGCGCGGAATGTCAAGTAACACAAAGATTGAAAGTGAAACAAGCAATCTCGAGTCGCCGCCGCCTGTTGTAGCCCATGACGGCACGGCCTTTGTTTCCTCAGTGAAAATGAGTCATAAGGTCATCAGTAAGGTGTTACTTGTCGGGTCTCTGCTGTCTCTCTCTCGGGAGACTTCTATTAAAACCTTCCGCCGACGATATATTTTCAAGCTGCCTAGTGTAGGAATTTGTGATTCTGAGACGATATACGACTCGTATTCCTTTCCAGGAGGGAATTAATTTGTAGGATGTATTTCTTACGTTCACTGTAGCCGAGGTTTGGGTTCACTATAACCGAATCTTCGTGTGCTTATTTGTAATGTAAGTGAAACGAGACCAGTTCACTATAACAGAGGGTTCACTATATTCAAGTTCACTATTACCGGAGTCAACTGTACTTACTTTTCTCAGCAGAGGCAAACACTGACATCGATTCACTCACATTTTTCTTGCCCAAATTCCGGAAACAAATGAGTGACGTTTGTTCTTAGCAATGTCTCCTTTATTATTTCAGTAGTAGACCTTTCGTGGCTCTCACATGCAACCGAACCTTATAAATGAGGTTTCTAAATGAAGAGAATTTCACGGAGGTTTAACGAATTGCACTTCAACTTGAAAAATATGAAGTATTTGTTTGAAAAAATAACCGCGTCTAAGTATTCATGCCAAATGCTACCCGCAATGCTTGGTCATCCACATCGTTAAATAACTCCTAAACGAAGGATTCTAGGGCCTTTAAAACTAAACGTTTGATGCATAAAGCCTCAAAGAAACGTGTACCACACTGTAATCTACAGAATGAAATATTCTGAGACATTCTATTAAGTTTATGCCGATTCAGTGCTTATCTACACTACACGTATACATCGAGGAATACATAATATATTCCTCCATGACCTATGTTTTAGCCCTTGGTTGTGGTGGTAATATTTGTGACGTCAAGCATAAAAGGCTTAGATTCCCCTATCATATACTATTGACACTTTCTGTGTTCACCGTGATTTGCGCAGACTGACTATGTTTATTTGCATAATTATTAATTCAATATTCGCTCTCGCAGTAACAACTAGAAGTACTATTAATAATTTTATTGATACCTATGAAAACTGTTTCTTATGCGTGTAGTGAAACCATTCACTTAACGTTTTGCTGTGGTCTACAAGTGCTGTGTAAATAATTGTGGAAGGAACTACGATGGAAACGGAGACCATGTTCCCATGTTTCAGTTTCACGATACCGTAAGGAAAAATGAAGGTGGGGTTTAACATGCGAGAGTTCTCGCAAGGGTACGCTAGTTCCTATTTATATTGGGGAAGAATTTAACAAATTTATGGAAGATTGGAAGCACAGCACAAATCTTTGTCCCTTTGCACGTCTGAGCAAGTGGGTGGGCGGCGCTTTGCTAGTCTCGTCACGCGTTGTACTGAATATCGAATATGCACGTTTTTACAAGTAACAGTCGCTGGCCTTCTTAAAATGCACTACTCAAAAACTTAAGGGAGGTTTTTAAAAAATAATGCTAAATAAACAGGCCATCTGAACCATATGCCGGTCGAACTGAAAAAGAAAAGTTTTTAAGCCCGTCGCCAAAAAAAAAAAAAAAAATCAAAAAGTCTTCAATATTATTTTTTCACGCTATCTGTTAGGATTGTACAATAACCTTAGATCCTACGAATGTTCAGTCAAAAACCTTAAAATTACAATTTTAAAGCTTCAAAACGCTTTCTTAAAAGTCTCAATACAACCATATTTCATCGAAATAAACTCTGTCAAAAATCACCAAAAAGTTTGAATTTTGGAGTAGTGTTCATAATTTTATTGTTCTGTATTCCGTCATCGCAATTAATATTAATATCCTGATATTCTGTTTCAACTGCAGTTCAGTGTGCTTCAACGCAACAACAGACTTCAGAACTCATTGTAGTACACAGAAAGCAGCAGGACAAATTATGTTTACTTCGACATTTCCAACTGATCTGCACGTGAAGTGAAATCTGTGACAAAGTTGAATTTTTCGACAATGACCGTACAAACTTTCGCAAATTGTTGCGGCGATATACGAGAAGTCATATCGCGCGCCAATTCGGCAGCGCGGGACGCCGGCTACGGAAGGCAGCTGGGCCACGAACCGGCGCGAAGACCGCCCAATGAGAAGTGAGCGGCGGGCGAACGGATCTGCAGGCCCGAGGCGAATCTGCGACGCTGAGCGCTTCTTAACGAGCCGCACCGGCTGGAGGGGCACTCAGTAGTGAAGTGCGATCCTGAAGTGAAGTAGTGACTGTGACCCTAGTGCGAACTCTGCAACGTAATTTGGTTTTCTCTCTCCGGCTATTTTTGGACGACAGTGCGCGACTTTTGGGACATCTACTGGATTTTGGAACACCACAGCTTTGTACTACGGACTACGCTTTTGGATACTTGTAAACTGGATCACGCCTGTAAAAGTTGAACCAATAAATTGTTTTTGTTAACTTGTGTCTTTTCACGTACATAACACAAATCCTTACGAATTGCCTTAAACGTATCTGATCAATATGTGATATTCCTTGTTTTCTGTCACAAAATTCCTAATGAGTATTACTTATGATTACTTTCTGCTGTAGATTACGTGCATCTTCATTATACTTAATTTTTCTACAATTTTTGCTAGGAATATTCCCGGGAAAAAATGAATAAATGATCTGTTTACCAAAAGTTGATCAATACAAATTTTTGAATTTTCTGTTGCTGTAATGGGGATATTTATTATCGATTTGTACCCAAACTTAAAATAATTATCTATGTATTTATTAACAATATTGTTTTCTCTCAGAATAACAATATTCAACTATTAATTCACTTATTATATAATGATTTTCCAAATTTGTGGGCTATAACAAAAATTATAACAATGTAGATCGCCAATGCAATTTTAAACTGCCAGTTCGTGTGATCTTTAAACAGATGGAATATTGATCTCCCCAACATTTGTCGATAGTGGTAAATACGACTTTCATTGAATCAATAGCGATTTCTTGGTTTATAATGTTTATACAGTTTTTCACATATAAATGTACGGTCATTTTTATTTTCTCGTATACGTACGTATATACGGAGTAATATACGTAGTGCAGAGAAAGTTATGTAATGCAGTAGCAAAAACGGCGACTTTTAGACAGAAAAATTTGTATTGTGGGGCCCTGATGCAGGAAAACTGGATAAATCTTATTCTAAAGAATAGTAAATCATTCTCTTAGCATGTTATGTGTACTTGGGTTTTTGGATTTGGCTTTTGTGGCGGCTGACAGTAGTATATCCAACATGGAATTCAGCGCGACTTTTTGAATCATTCTCACTCCTGCCGCTAGAGTTGCTTGATCTGGAGCACTGCTTGATGCGGTCACGTTCGTGCGACATCTTGCGGCAAGACTGAGAATGACTTCAAAACGGCGTGCCGAATTCCATCTTGGAGATACTACCCTCAGCCGCTACATTAGAAAGTGTAGTCATATTCCAGAAATTGTGAGTCTGTAATACTGAAAAAGTATTGTTTTCTTTTTTTATAAAAACATCCGTCCGAGAACACTAGCGCCTAAACCCTTCATGGGATGTTTTCCAAAAAGAAAAATCCCTTGTAAATCTGGCGTCAATTAAAGCTCTGCGATTTTAAATAATATTCATTAATTTTTGTAGATAGTGTACATGAAGCCCTCGGTACATTTTCAAATTTTTCTCGAAAAGTGCTCCAATTTTTTTCTTGAAATTTCTTGTAAAAATAGAATGAAATGCTCTTATAAAAGTGGCATAGATCCGATTTTCACTGTCAACTCTGAATTTTCGAATTATTTGTATTTTTACGGTCGACATTTTAAATTTGTATATGCCGCATGATACATCTAGTTTCATTCATTTTTCGCAGACTTTCACGACGAATAAGCACTTCCATTTGAAGAAATACTTCGAGTTCTTCCTGCAGCTGCGTGGCTGGCACCAGAAGAAGCAGAATCCGCAGGAGGCTCTGGAGGGCGGACAACGCCTCCTGTGCGAGGGGCCGTTGGAGCACTGCCGCTTCGTCATCTTCACCACGCAACAGCGCTGGATGAGAGCGTCGACTGCCGGTGCCGCCGACGAGCACGTCCACCAGATGGCGCGCGGAATTCTGGACACTGGGGCCGCAAACGACTGCGTCCTTCGCTTCACCCACAACGACAGAACGGTAGGAGGCATTGCGCTACAATTGGTTTCTGCTTGCCTGCATTGACTTTAGGGAGTTCAAAAATTTCTTATTGCATTGTTGACATTGGGGCCGCAAACGACTGCGTGCTTCACTTCACCCACAACAACAGAACGATAGGAGGCACTGCAATTGGTTTTCGCTGTGTGTCAGAGACTGTAAGGCGTTCTCAAAATTCCGCATTAAATTCTTGACATTGGGAGTGACTGCGTTCTTCGGTTCACTCAGAACGTTAAAATAGTAGGAAGCATTGCGCTACAATTTGGTTTTGCTGGCTAATGGCAATAATCAAATGTTTCACATTCGAAACTCGAAACAGACTTTGGAAAAAAAAATGTAATGTACAAAATGTACAAACCTTTACCCTTCCTCTTTGTGGCTGTCAGGTATCGGCGTTTGAGTAACGAATCGCACCTTCCATTGCTTCCCGCTGTAATTACCGCTTCTGTGTTTGTGATGATCTCAAACGCAGAAATGAGCCTTTCTTCACATTTAAGTTTTTATCAATTTCCATTTATCATGTTTAGTATAATAAATCATTTTAACCGGTTTAAGGATCTGACGATGGCATGTATTGGACTCAAATATGACTGAAGCAGATACATGAATTACTGTGATGTTAAAATGGGTGGGGGTGATCTCCTGCTGGATGGTGAGAAACGACGCCGGCCTACGTTCGGTTGCGGGGAATTTTCCGAATTACGTATTTGCTTCCAGCGGGGCAGAGATCCAGCCGGGTCGTATTTAAGCAAACTGCACATGTAGTCGGCACCGGGCTTCCCTGATTGGCTAGCTGACGCCGAGCGGGAAACCGCGTGAAATTCGTTTATAATCTCTTATTACGGAAGTGTTGTATGTTAGTTTTAAGTGCTGTTTTGTCAGTTTGTAAACTGTACATATATTTTTCATTTTATTACTATTTATAGATATATGATTTATTCCGTTTCTCTGTTATTTGTATTTTGTTATTCAGTTTTATTTTACATAATCTTTCATTGTCACGTAGATGAATCAAGGATTTTTATTCTGTGTATGTCTCAATATTTGTAATGGACTATTAAAAATGTTTAGTTTTAGGGGAAAAAATATTGCAAAAACAAAGGAGGCTGAAGGTGTTGATGGAAATTGAAAATTTTTATTTATTCTAATTTTATTTATTCTATTTAATTATTATTTCCAATTTTGAGAAAAATTTAATTAAAAATAACTTACGTTGCAATTTCAAAATTTTATTCAAATATCTACTCAACTTCACATTTTTGTAGTCTTATAGTATATTGTGATCTTATTGAAGGTCATTTTATTTATTTATGGAGGATAAATAAGTTGTAATAATAAGAGTAGTTGATTCTCTTATTCCTCAATAGTATTTTCCAACAACTCAATTTTAATTTTTTTTAATAGCATTTATATGAATTTGAACACATTTATTGGGGACATTTTTATAATAGTTTTAGTGTCTGAAATTAAGCACAATGACAAACTATGAGTCTTCACATTGGCCTGACCGAGGCAGTAGTTACGATCATGCAACTATAGATTTTTCTGTTGGATTTATACGACCACTAATAAAATCTTCTTCACAAATATCTTCTTCTAATTCAAGGAGGGTCCGAAGATATTTGCATGAATCTGCAATACTAGTTTCCATTTTAAAATATTAAAGGAATGCTTCCCTTCTTGCCATAAGGCAAGCTTAGCTTAGCTTATTAGCTAGCAGGAACCGCAATATTTCAGCTGTTCTTACGTTATGGTTATGACTTTTCTTTATTGTTATGACCCCGCACAATCCTTTCTGAAAATAAAAAGAAGTTATTTAATAATTAAATAACGATTTTAGTTAAAATGAAAATTTCTGCCAATTCGAAGAATGATAAACCAAAGAAAAGTTATAACGCTCACAATTGAATGTGTCAACCTTTTGGGATTTACTGATCATTATCAATAAAGTCTATTGAGACCATAAATCATGATAAATTTTCTAAATTGAACGTATTTAAATAAGATTATTATTATTATTATTATTATTATTATTATTATTATTATTCTGATACTAATATATTTCCTAACTTTCCTAATTTTTTCATTAAATGGGAACCCATGTCCTTTCCATCAGTAATTGCGACAGGTGCATTAAGACAGATGACAATTTCTTGTCACAAAATAATAAAATAAAATAATATAATTAGGATAATGTATAATTGTTAGCATTAAAATTAAAAGTACTACAGTGAATTTAATAGTATTCTTATGTTCTTAATTATACGTTACAAGAAAGCCATAGAAGGTGTATTACTAAAATGTTAATATTTAACATTAATTGTTTAATGAATAGGTACCTAAATTTAACAGTTAATCATTTTTTCATCTTTATTGATTCCTACTAATTGTGGGTATTTATTTATAATTTTTTACTTAATTTATTGTACTAAGTATTGTACAATTGCTTAAGTAGAATTTTTGAAGGAAAATTTGTTTATTAATATTTTTATTTATATGCGTCAATTATGTATTTCTTAAAGGGTTTAACTTGCTGGCCAGAAGAAAGGTAAATTTTTGTGAACTCAATTTTCTTACACTGGACTGAAAAAAAAAGCACCAATTGTTTGGGGATATGTAAATGGTCCGTGGAACTCACTGTTTCATTATTTGAATAACTCCAAGAGTTGGTGGTTACTCCGGATGTTTGCAATCTGAAACACCTGATAGCGCGTCACAACGTGGGAGAAATTTCTACGAATACAGTGGGCCTAAAACCCGTACGCACGTGCGGTTTGATTCCGAGAATGCTGTGTGCGTAAACTGCCAAAACAAGTTTCAGAAAAACTATATTGAATTTCTCTACGGGACGAGACAAACAGTGACAACAATCACAATAACCAAAAATTTTTAATGAATTGTCCTTTCATGGTTCCTTGGAGGAATGCTGACATCTATTTTACTACAACTGTTTTATCTCGAAATTAATGTTCACGTTTTCACTAATACTATGTGAGGCAAAGCTTTGTTTCGAAGTTGTATCAAAACGTCTGTAAACAAATTTAAAAACAATATAAACAAACTGACAACCCTACGCACCTTAATAAAAGCATTTTTTCTTCTTGTGAGTGCAGTGTTAAGTTTTATTTTTACAATGTAACTGGACAGCCAGCATGTTTGGAAACCATCTATTTTCCTCCTCTACTACTTTTTTGTAGTACTATAATAGCATACACTTTTCTGAAAGTGAAAGGACAATGCTTATTAACTCTATAATATTTTTTTAAGTAAGGTATTTCTGTCAACGTACGAACAAACAAATCGTTTTCCTGTACATTTTGATAATCTGACATTCTATTTCGTTTTGGTTATCTTCGCGAATTCCTCTACTCTATTGTCAATGTCTTTAATTGAACTTTTGCACTTCTTATGACAGCTTCTTCAGTATCCTTTACAACTTCATAGCTGCGATAAGCTTGGAAAGAAATATAATTTCGTTTCGTTGCTCGCATTTAATCATATAACGACAAAATATAAGTTTAGTTACTGATAAAACACGTTGGATTCTTAGTTCCCGTAATGATAAAAGTTAATATCATAGTTGTTTACAGAGAAAACGTAGAGTCGATCGCTTTGCCTACGACTACAGTACCCGAGTCTAGGCGAGTCTAGCTGCACGTACGCTCGCTGTGGCTCTGCAGGACTCCGTAGAATGAGAACATACGAATTTCGCGCGGTCTCGCGCTCCGCGCCTGCTAGCCAATCAGGGAAGGCCGGTGCCGAATACATGTGCAGTTTGCTTATATGCAGTCGGGTCAAGCTCTAAGACCTTGACTGGTCTCCCGACAAGTGTGGTAGTGTCATGCACATAAGTGTAAGTGTGTGGAAGTGACGAGGGTAGTACAAGGAAGAGGAAGAAAGTATTGTGCGTGTTGATAGGGTATTGCTCCGGCATCCGCGTGGTGTTGATCGGACGAACCCCAGAAAACTGTCTATCAGAGCAGCCGGCTGCTAGAATTGTTCTCCAGACAGCGACTGAAATGGACCAAGCTGTTTAGCTAGTGTGAAAATCCAGCCAAAGACGGGGTTCGAACCCTAGGACCTCCCGGTCAGAGGCCCTGTAGCCACCTGTCAAAGCTGTGAGCCACATTTGCCGGTCAAGAAAGTGAATAATATTGTGGTTTTCTGAGTAGTAAATTACTTCCTTTAAAACGTTATGTAGTCAAAATTTGTTTTATGGGTTCTTGTCACCGAAAAATTAGTTTACAGGAACACGTTGCTCTGACGGCCGGCCGTCTGTGAACAGCGCTCGCAGCAAAACAGCGCGCATAATTTTCACCAAAATTGTTATTCCCCAATCTTTCTGACTGTCGCGGACCTTTGAGTTTGAAACGGGTATTTTGAGTTTTTTGAAGCACTTCCCTTGATGCCTCGGCACAATTCCGCAAACTTTTTAAACCTGCAGGGATTTCGATTGCAGGTACATAAGTACCGAACTAGTATGTCAACCTTGCTCAGCTTAACGACCTTTCCGGCAATTTACAAAGAAAGATGAACGTTTGAAATTTTCAAAAATTAAGAGTTTGTAGCAAAAATATTCGTGGAGGAAAGTTTGCTGATTTGGGAAAATATTGTTTACGTAGTGTAATGATTTGTGAGACTAGCCCGCAAGAATGCATGGAACACGGAACTTTTATGTAAGCAAAAAGGAACTAAGAATGAAATAAACAATAGACAACACCGCCGCGTAATAATAATTATTATGAAAGTAATAGAAAACAAAAGGGGCGGAAATAGGCGTTATGAACAATGAATTTTTATTTTCCTCTCGTTGGAAATATTTACAATAGAGGCAATTTCTTCACTTTATTAGAATTATGAGTACATGTACTTTAAATAATATCAAATAAAGTTTCTCGAAAACTCAACAGGTTTCTGTGAATAACAACGCAAAATTCTGCATTTTCAGAAATGCACAAAAGCCATTTTCTCAAACACGGCTCCAAATTTTTTCTTCAAAATTTTCCAATGGATAGGGCTAATTGCACTGTTTAATATGACGTGAAGTTAATTTTGCTGTATTGTTTTTTTAATTACACACATATAATTTTCTTGAATTATCTCTCACGCCATTTATTTATTTATTTATTTATTTAGTCAAAAACAGTCAAAAACAGTCAAAAACTGTATGTGACGTATGAGGGGAGAAACTCATCTGCGCACGCTTTCCTGAGTTTCAGAATCCCTTCCCAACTATTTAACTATTAATAGTTGGAAGATGAAAAAATAGTAATAATGATAATAATAATAATAATAATAATAATAATAATAATAATAATAATAATAATAATAATAATAATAATAATAAATTTTTAAAAAAGCGAGAGATTAACATTTCAAAAACTAGATATTTTCGTTGCCGTATTATAGAAAACTTATTTGTAACGGTAAACGAACGGATTTGATTTTTCTCTATTGCTAACAAATAGAAGCTCACCCTAAGCTCTACTACCATTAATATGGTAGTAGGTACCATTAATATTGTTAACAAGTAGAAACTCACCCTAAGCTCTTCCACCATTAATATGCACATTTCCATCAATTTGTATACATTATTGCAGTTGTTAGTGGAAGTACTTCAAATGGTTTGAAATGAAGTTTTCCAAAACCTCAAGTGATTCCTGTGAAAAGTATATTCAAATTTCGCATTTAGAGTAATGCGTATTGTCATTTTCTTATAAACAACTTCAAATTTTTCAATGAAAATTGCTATTTAGGACGACGTTATAGCCTTCTTTAATACTCTTAAAATATAATTTAGGTTCTACTTTTTGGAAAGCGAAAAGTTGCGAAAATTAAACAAAAAATCTTCTTTGGGCCGCAATAGATGGAAACAGTCAAAAAGGAAGGACAAGACTGTACAGTACCAGTCCACACAAAGGAAATTAGAAAACATTACTACGAGAAAGTCTGCGCCATTCTGTAGCACCTCTAGTTCACCATACTGCGTATATTACCCGTATATGCGTACTACGTATATGAGAAAGTAAAGCATTTGAAATTCGACAATATTTGGAAGAGTCGTAAACAAAACATTGTTTTTTTATCGACCATGGAGTCAGAACTAGTAAGCTTGTGTGATGCTGCTTGTGAAGCAAAATGGATATCAAATTTACTAAAAGAACTCGAGCAGAATGATTTAGTATTCAATTCTATAATAATAAATACAGATAGTCGATCAGTTATAGATTGGATAATGAATCCAAAAGTAAATGCAAAAAATAAACATTTTCCACAAAAATATTATTTTGTTAAAGGTGAACAAGAGAATAAAAATATCAAGCTGAATTATATAAAATCATCTGAACGTGAAGAAGTTATACTAGCCAAAGAGTTTAAATGAAGGTGTATTTAATAAACATAGGGCAAGTTTGGGTTTTCAGTTTTATTCATAAAAATCGTATCAAGAAAAGGAGGGAATTGATGGAATTTTATGTTACTCGGATGAATAAAAACTTGTTACGGAGGCACCAGGTTTGCGTGTTGACAAATACAATTGTTTTTTTCAATGTTCGAATAAGTTGTGTGTGTTCAGTTCGTAATCTAGAACTTATAATGTATTGAAGTTCAAGAGTAATAAATGAGAAATATATGAGGAGCTGATGCGAAACTTATACGAGACGTTTGCTTTCAGCATCGAGGTTTTAATAGCCACAGCTATTGCTGATTCTTCGTATTATTGACTCATTTGTTTTCGAAAAATATATGTTTTCGCGATGTGTTAAATTATATCGCTTGCGTTTTTCGAGTAGTGACTGAAGTGGTAGTAGTAAACGTGCATTGTAATATTATGTATTCGATGTTACCATTACTAAAATATACGTTCTGTTGTAGCAACACTAGTTTCAAAAATGTTGCCGCAATCTGGAACCAAGAAGTGACACAAGGGGATTCGATTGCTTAAGACTTTTCTATCTCATCAGATCGTGACCAGGTGTATAGCGTCCAAGAATATGTTAAAGCGCGTTTCCCCTTAAACGTGTAAGCACAATATTTATATTCGGAAATAGCTAAGATATTGTATTGTCATTGCGCTTTCGTTCCAAATTGGGTTTTCATATGTTTCGAATAAGTTCTAAATTAGTTCTCAAGGTATAAGGGGTTTCTTAAAGTTTGCAGTTTGGAAATTTAAATAGATATAACGGTGGAATGCACTCCGGGGCACTTAAGCGGATGTCACGACCCAGAAACTCGTGCCAAGAGGGAGCGTTAAAATACTCCAGAGCCCCGAGATGTGGAATTCGAATTACAGACAATTATATATATATATATATATATATATATATATATATATATATATATATATATATATATATAAAATGTCTCTACCTTCTGTATTATTTTTATCTTTTACGTTAATCTCTTAGATTTTGTTTTGGATACCTATATAGGCAAAGTCAATCTGCTTCTCTGTATGAGTTCCAATACATCCAACTTGCATGACAAGGCTGGCGCACTCGAGGGGAAGAACTAATGGCTCACGCGGATTTAGGCGCAGAAAGAAACCCAGTGACACATTAAATATAGTTGAAAGAGTCGTCAATCACAGACGAGAAGAAGTATTTCAAGGGAGGGCTGCTCATAGTGATTTCGTATCCTGTTCTGCCGTTTAAAACGCTCAAAATAAAAACTTAAATGTCAATTATTCGTAACTATAAATTAGAAAATTATACTCTATGAAGTATCTACGGACCCATGGACCATGTACTTACTATCTAACAGCTTAAACTGACAGCTTCTCTAGGTAAGAAGCGATGCCTGTGATCACCTCCAATAAATTATTGCTAAAGCGGCAGGTAACGTTGTCGGGCTGTTTATCGCGTAATTGAATTCAGAGCCTAGAATACCTGATACCACCAGCTTTCAAATAGATCAAGACCACTGGCGAACGCTAACATATTTTCACATAAAAAAATATTGAATGGTGTACTAGATAATCTGCCTTTTTCAGGTATGGGACATGTTCAAAGGGGATGCCAATGAAGACATCTATCGAAAGGAATTTCTTCCAAAGCTGCTCATATATTGCGAGCAGACAGAATCCGGTCAGTTGGACAGTTTAATCAAGCGCGAAATCAAGACCTTGCTGGGGGACCCCCTCCTGCAGCTGGACCTGCTCACCTTCCACTTCCTGGAGTTCCTCAAGGAGTGGATGCGGGACGACGCGAAGGACTTCTGCCTGACGGAGGACTCGGCCGAGGTGGAGTGGTACCTGGCGGAGCACCTGCGGGGGGAGGCGCGGAAGGCGTGTGCCCTGGAGCTCCTGCAGTTTCAGGAGACACACTGGGGGGCCCTGCGGGAAGCTCTGCAAAGGGAAGGCGCCCTCCTCCTGCAGGTACTTATCACCCCAACTATGTGAAAGTCATGAACGGTGAAATTTTTCCCTTTGGATCTTGTTCCCTTTACACGACTGCGTGAATATGACAAAAGCTTATTTGTGTGGATGAATTTTGTGTGCTTTTACCCGAGTGCGTTAACAAAAATAGGGTGATGTGCTGGCTATGGATCTTGTTCCTTTTTACCTGAGTGCGCGAACGTATCGAAAGGCTATGTGTGTGGCTTTGGATCTCTACATTTCCAGTCGTACAGGTTGCAATGATGATTAATGTATTTTAGTAAGGATCTGCTTGGTTTTCCTTGAGTAAATAAACGCAACGATAACGAAAGAATCTGAGTAAAGATTTTAACGTTTTCTCGGAATTTAAAGCAAGTACTAACGTTTTTCAGCGAGGATCATGTGATTTTCCCACATTAATGTTAAGCAAAGGGTACGGACTGTGAATGCGGATCTTTTGTTTTCGAGACCGTGTCGAGGCGGCTGGTTTCCTTGCTTGGCTGCAGGTGGCGGGCGTTCCCGCGGGCGCTCGGGCTGCCAAGCTGCTGGGCCTCCTGGACGCCGAGCACCAGGGCGCGTGGGTGTACGTGAACGCCCACGTCCTCAGCCAGTTCGACACCAAGGCGCTCAAGGCCGTTTGCTGTGCGCGACACTGCCAGGTAGGAAGAAATAATTACCTATTTATTAATACTTTAAAAATATGCTTTTTAGTATCTTGTATACGTACGTATATACGGAGTAATATACGTACCCCTCTCGATCTCGCTTGAGCCGAAGCTCTGCGATTTTGAAAAACATTCATTAGTTTTGGGGGGTACTTTACCTGGAGCCATCGAGACATTTTCAAAATTTTCTCAAAAGTGGCACAGACTTTTTCTTTACATTTCGTCTAAGAGGAGAGTAAAATATACTTATGAAGGTGCCATAGTTCCGATTTTCTGTGACAACACTGAATTTTTAATAATTGAAAATTTGAACCTTTTTTCGGCGACATCCTGCTACTAAAATTGAAGATAAACATTTTTCTTCAGAAGTCTTTCTTCATTCTTTCTTGTTCATAGTTAGTTCCTTCATTAAGGTCATGTACATTTTTTTGAAAATTTTAGTATTTTTCGAGTAATATTGCCTGAAAAATGTGCAATATTAAAAAATAACAAAAATAAGATTTTCTCGAAAATGGCTCCAAATTTTTTCTTCTAAATTTTAGTAGTTATAGCGCTAAATGTGCTCTATAAGATGACATAAACGCCATACTGCTCTATTCTTTTGTTTTTCACAAATTACAAATATGTAATTTTTTGACTTGTCTCTCAGATCGTTAATATTTACATTACTGGTGATTTGTTAATATTATTGTATTTACGAGTACATGTGTTATAAATAATGTCTTATAAAGTTTCTCGAAAACTCAACTCTGTTAAAATGAGCTCAAAGTTATGCAGTTTCAGTAATGCTCAAACGCCATTTTCACAAAAATTGCTCCAATTTTTTTTTCAAACTTTTCCGACGGATAGTATTAATTGCACTGTTTAATGGGACGTTAAGTCCAGTTTATTGTATTTTTTGTGTTTTTAAAAACTACACAAATGTAATTTGTTTCAAATATCGCTCACGGCGTTATTATGCACATTACGTGCAATTTGTAAAAAACTTTTACATTTGTGAGTTAAGTTGTTTCAATTGACTTCAAATGAAATTTTTGAAAAACTAAAAAAATCTCTGTGAAAAGAAGCATCAAATGCGATTATAGTAACGCGATTATAATAACGCCTTAACACCATTTTCTTAAAAATGGCTGCAAATTTGTCATTGAAAATTGCCATTTAGGACGACGTTTTACTATTTTAATCTTAAAGTATTGTTTCTGTTCTATCATTAAGAAACCGAAAAATTGAGAAAATTTCAAAAAAAATGTGCGGAGGCGATAGATGGCAATTAGTAAGAGTATGTGAGAAATCGGATTAGCTAGCCCAGACCAAAGAAAATAATAAATTAATTCGAGAAACCTGTACTATTCTTTTGCACAATTAGTTTATTTTCTTACAATCGACAAACTTTCTGTCAAAAAAGCTTCTTAACATGCATACAATGTTGTCACAGCGTTTTGCCTGATATTTACACACATTCTCAGATTACACAAATAATAAATAATATGTTTGTAAATGACAAAACACAAACAAATTTAGAAAAAATTGTTTAAAATAAATAAAAATAAGAATTACACTGAAATCAGAGCTGAAATTATATAAAAAACACATGAAAGGGAAAATGTAGAGTAAGTACGAAATGTGTAAATAGCCGTGAGAAAACGTATCAAAACATGTGAAATTATAATATTTTTAAATAATTTCTAGAACATTATAAAAATTTTAAATGACAATCGAAACATAATGATTTACTCCACTTTTGTGTGCCGCTGGAGCTTTAATACCTAGATAAAATAAAATTGCAATTGGGGAAATTATTGAC
Source organism: Teleogryllus occipitalis (assembly GCA_011170035.1). Lineage (NCBI taxonomy): Eukaryota > Metazoa > Arthropoda > Insecta > Orthoptera > Gryllidae > Teleogryllus > Teleogryllus occipitalis. The sequence continues at coordinate 49,485 of BLKR01003831.1, forward strand.
TATTCAATTGAAATAACGTATGTATTAAATATATATGAAACAAGCCCATTATTCTCTACTAGCAAATTTCATAATTTTACGAATTATTAATTCAGTTAGATTCATGACTCGTTTCGTTTGAATGACGCTAGTAATTATTTTCCGAATTGAAACAAGCCCATTCTTCTCTACTAGCAAATTTCATAATTTTACGAATTATTAATTCAGTTAGATTCATGACTCGCTTCGTTTGAATGACGCTAGTAATTATTTTCCGAATAATTTAGTCGGAACATAATTACGACTGTAACCCGGATATTTCCTACGTAATTTTAACATTTCTCAACCAAAATTATGTCGTGCTAGCTCAGTTCATTGGGTTCGAAGTTCATAATTTTTGCTACTTACTCTGCAACCAATTACTCAATCTGCCATACATACGGAGAGGCGAGGAATTTGAAGATCTTATCAAAATATCTCCTACTGGATTGCACGTAACGAATTAATAATCAACTTTCTTTTAAAGTATCAAATTGGAATTTATTATAATGTGAAATCTGATTCTAATAAAAGTTAAACATGAATTGTTTCTTCGTTAATCCAAAATGAAATTATCTTTGATCCTGACCAGCTCTCTCTATCTTGTAATAATTATAAATCTACCTTTTTATATTCGCGGATCTTCGCGCGCTCTTCACTTCTCCATTCGATGGCGCCCCATAGAATCTTCTCCGTCGGCGCAACAGAATCTTCCTTTCTTCATGAAGTCCTCCGCCTAATGATCGCGATCAAGTTCAAATTCTCCCAGCGGTACTATTTTTACCCGATACTTCCCTTACTCGCACCACGGGTGGACGCCTATACACGTACTGACTATTACTTTGTCAAATTCCTTCGTCTTTCCCACAAGAACGTTTTATCCTAATATAAGAAACGATAGACTTACTTATACTACAAGATATTGCATTGGATTTGGTTATCCATCAACAATCTTTCCTCGACTTGGTAAAATATCATGAGCCGACTCACTTATTACCGCGTTGTTAGAGTGTCACTGTTCTTCCTAAAACCCAAAGCATCAGAAACCTGTATCATCCTCTTTTGTCTAACAAAAACAATACTATTTTCGCCTCCGCCCGGTCCTTCCGACATCCTCTTCACCTAGGGAAAATTATCTTTAACGCCAATTGTTTACTTGTCACATACCGACCGCCCTCACAATCGTCTTTTAACATCCCTATATCCTACTTCATATAAATGACATTTTCATACCAAAAATGATTCGTCATTTTGGTATATCACAACTTCCCTCCTCCTAAGCGTATTCTTATATGTTTCAGCTAAAAATAAATGACAAGACCCATCATAATCCTTTTAATTACACTCCTAGTTTGTCTTCGTACCTTATTGCACTGGTACACACTACACAATAATCACTTATTCCCTACAGTGTTCTTCTTTCTTCCAGTCTTATAACTATTTACATCAATGTTGATTGCCAAATCTTTACATATATCCATTTCATTTGATCTATAACAATAATAATTATAAAAATCTTACACATTAATGTTTACAGTGTTTACAACCTACTTTGCTAAGTCTTGGGTTAATTAATCGTACGTATCGTCCCGTTTATGTGTCTTGATGTTGCTATAATTATAAGTGCTGATTTGTTTTCCCTCCTTATCCTTTAATATGACTGCATTTTTATTTAAAACCTTGTGAATGTTATAAGACCCTTTGTAGAGGGGAAAGAATTTCTGAACGTTTTGTCAAATGATACTTGAGGTACCCTGATCAATAGTTTATCCTCCACATTATATTCACCCTTGAAATGACGAGTGTGTTTGTCCTTCCTCCTCGCGGCTGCTTCCTTTAAATGAAATTATTCGCATGTCATTACCGGTTTCTGGAATTCCACTAATTTCAAGGGGTATTTTAATTCCTCCGAACAGGTCTTTCCCTTCAACATTACCCGCACGAATTTCCGCCGGTGTTCTTCATGTACTGCGGTGAGGAATGTTATCCATTTCAAAGGCCATCCTCTGAAAACTGTAACTATTGCCTTCGAATGCAAAATTAACGAATTTCCGCGATTTTGGATGCAATGCTATTTCCCAAGATGATGCAGTGAAATCTAATCCGGTGAATATTCTGATTCCCTTTATCTTCCGTACCATTTACTCTAACTTCGGCGATTTATCTCGATGAGCAATGGTTTTACTGTTACGTTTCCTCGCATCCATACAAAACCTAATGGCGTTGTTCTTCTTTCGGACTACTACTATCGGGCTTATATTCGGAGTCATGGATTTCTTAATAATTCCGTTATCGAGCATCGTGTTTATTTGTTTTGTAACTTCTGCTTTAAATACTTGTGGAATTTGGTATTGCTTAGAGTTAAAGGGCTTGTCATCAGTTAATTATATATGACACAGTTACCCTTTTACTGGATCTTTCGAACTTCCAAATACTTCTCGATATTCGCAAATTAATTCGTCCATCACACGGTTGTTATCTACTCCGTTCTCGACAACCGCACCCTCTGCTGCCACATGAAATTGATTCTTAGTTTTTTCGACCTGTTCCGCAATGTCACAAATATATATGATATCATCCTCCTGTTCTCTGATCCCTAAACACTCCTGTTGCCCTTTGTCTCCTCGTGACAATATTCTTCTGTTACTTACATCGACTTCGGCGTCGCACATCTTTAGGCCATCAATACCCAGTATCATTGGACGAATCAAAACTTTCACAACTATTGCCGTAAACTGTATCGTCATCCCTTGAACCTCAAATTCCACCCAAATTTGCCGACTTCTCGTTTCGATACGCCTGCCATTAACAACACGAATATCCAGATTTCTGGTGGTCAATTCCTCAATTTCTTCCCCGTTTTTCTTTACTCAGTTCTATAATTCTTGCGATACTGCACAGACGTTCGCCCGTGCATCAATTAATACATCTACTGATATATTTTTATAAATACCCCTTAAAATTAAACACGTGCTTTGCTCCGCCCGTTTATTCTCGCCTTCCCTTAATAAATCTCCCCCCAACACTTCGAAGCTCTCCATAGCAGTAATCTCCATTACTTCGCCTACGTTTTTGTTCGAAATATCCCGACTAATTATTCCGAACTCCCTCAGTTTTCCTGTTCTATTACATTATATTCAACATAATCATGTCTTTTATCTTTAAATTTCTTCGTAAAATTAGTTCTTATTTTCTTATTTTCCGGTTCCATATTATTATTTCTCTCATCCATCCCTTCTGATTTCCATTACTGTCTATAATCTTTCCTACTCCGTTTGTGTTGACTTTCGCGTTGCTAAATCCATTGCTGTCTAATCTATTATTCTCCCCGCCTAATGTTTGGTCAAATTGACTCAATCTTTCGATCAAATCTTCAGAATTTTCCGGCATTGCATTCCATGGAAGATTTTGGATATTTGTAGGTAATTGACGAATTATTATTCTCATAATTTCGCCCATATCGACCTCATTTCACCTGCTTTAAATACCGCGATTTTCCGCGACGCGAAATCACACGCCCCGTAGAATCTTCTCCGTCGGCGCAACAGAATCTTCCTTTTTCATAAAGTCCTCCGCCTAATGCTCGCGATCAAGTTCAATTTCTCTCAGCGATACTATTATAACCCGTTACTTCCCTTACTCGCATCACGGGTGGACGCCTATACACGTACTGACTATTATTTTGTCAAATTCCTTCGTCTTTCCCACAAGAACGTTTTATCCTAATATAAGAAACGATAGACGTACTTATACTACAAGATATTGCATTGGATTTGGTTATCCATCAACAGTCTTTCCTCGACTTGGTAAAATGTCAGGAGCCGACCCGCTCATTACCACGTTGCTAGAGAGAGTGTCACTGTTCTTCGTAAAACTCAAAACATGAGAACTCCATAATCAATACTATTTCCACTTCCGTCCGGTCATTTCCACATCCTCTTCACCTAGCAAAATGACCTTTAACGCCGGTTGCTTACTAGTCACATAGCGATCGCCCTCGCGATCGTCTTTTGACGTCCTCATATCCTACTTTATATAAATGACATTTTCATACACAAAAATGGATTGTCTTTTTGGTATATCACTATATATATATTCTCTCATAGAAGCCATTGCTCTCTTGTTGGCAGGTACTAGTAGTGGATGTCGATCACAATTCCAAGAACCTGAACGATTTTCTGGCGGCGGTCGCCACCTCTGTGAAAATCGTCAGTCTCGGGAAAGTGAATTTGGGCCGTTTTGGGGTCACGAGACACCAAGAAGAGTTGGTGTTTTCTCAGCTGACTTCAAATGCCCAAGACGAACTTCTCGAGAGAACCTTGTCTTTCCAAGTAAGTTGTCCATGTCAATGTTGCAAAAATGATTCAGGAATTATTCTAATATTCCTGAAATATTTTAATATTATTATATTAAATTCGACGCGAAATCACAGGAAACGTATTGCGTCCCTTCTAAGACAGGGAGAGCGGGTGTCTTTGCGACCAGTAATGAGCAAATACTGCCGCTCCCAAACGGAAATGAGCAGACGTAGAAGCCATACGTTTTCTTCAAAATGGCCTCAAAAGAGCCGAGGCAGGCAGATTGATTTTGATTTCCATTATTATCTGTTGTCAGCATGATGACAACTAATCGGGTTTTGCCAAGGTCTTAATGAGAAACTGAATCAAAATTATTGTTCATATTATTTCTGAGAATCTGACATGAACCGATGCAGGACTGTTCTTCATCATCTTTTTAAGACTCGATAGGGAACCCATTTCTTTTCTCCCCAAACCTGAAATTATCAGAAAGAGCAAATCATCATGATTGTGCTCATGATCTGTGATCCGCAAAGACTGAATTCATCTAGGTTTCTTTCAGAGCCAAACTATTTGGCAAACCGAATTTAAATAAGCAACTGCAAACATCGTTATTTCCACATTATACGAAATGAAATGCCGAACTTTTGCTATCCGTATCCGATGCCGAACTTTTGCTATCCGTGGTTTAGCAAATGCAGAATCTAACTTGTATCTTAGGATCTTTTAAGCATGCACAGAATCTTTCTCGCAAAACGTGGAAATGGCAGTGAGGAAATATAGAATCGGTTTTTTTCGTAATTATCTACGATAGCATCAGGTGCAATCCATCCGGCTCTTTCTTGAGACGGGAAAGCGCAAACTCCATCTGTTAGAATATGTTGCGCAATTGCAGCAAATTAATTTTTCCCCTAGAGAGAAGCCGGGTGTTCAGTGCATACGGGGCTATAAAATGAAATTTCCGACCAACATTTGCTAATATATACTGGGTGTCTCATTTAACGTGATAAATCAAAATAACTCGAAAATTACACATCAAACATCTCAATGTCTCAAAAAAATGAATAACTCAAATGGGTACATCTGCTTGACCTAAAATAAAACCTCGCCCCCGCCTCCTGAAGAGTTTAAGTTGAAGAGTTGTCGGGCAACTTTGAAATGTTAAACGGGAGCCCTATTTTTTTACTAAAGATTTGGATATATATTTTAAATGTAACAGTCAACCAACGAAGGTCGTGCAGCGCTTTCCCTGCTCGTACATGTTCGGACCGTGACAATATCCGTTAAATACGAGTCGTACAAATAAAATTACACAAGAAAATGCTTATTTAACATGACAATATGTGTATCCTTGGATTTGTCTTTTTACGACTATGTACATCATAAGATTTGTCTTTTTACGCTCGTCATTATAAGACTAAAAAAATGTAAAGTTCAGTTTAAAAAAGTGATCTTAATATATCGAAAACTACAAATGATAAAATAGAAATGAATACATGTTTATTAATTAGCCCAATTACGTCATGAATTTTCGTGAAAACTGCATTTGAAAAATTATAGAAGGTTCTAAAGTTATTTGACTCATCTGTATAGACAGTGGACGTCGCTTATTGTAATCATGGTCAAAGCTATCATTCGTGTATTGCTAACATATGTCTGATGTCCCGCCCGGACTGATATAACACCATTAATAAAACGTCGTTTGTTGTGATCAGAATTCGTTTTATGTTATCATTGTTTTGAAACACATTTCAGTTTTGAGCCATGAAGGCTCGCGACTCGAGAACGACGAGCAAGTAATCTTATTCGCTACTGGCGCACACGGCGTCACGTCCCCACGCGCTGTTCTAAAAATAACTTGCTGATCGCCTCTCCCCTCTCGCAAGTGTACTTAGATTTCTTTAACGTGGCGACTCAAGGTCACGAGCTGGAAGCAGAGGTATACATTGTCATCCAATCAGTAGCTCCAATATAAAAAATGTAAATCCAAACGATCCTCCCGGTTGGATGACTTCGTCCAGCTTGTGGCTTTGAGGCGCCACGTTAAATAAAGTATAGTCTTTCAATTTTCATTGTGGTTCACGATGCCGTCAATTCCCATTCGTTCGTGAAGTTAAACTGCAGTGATGGCCAGTGTAAAAGTGAGCAGCTGCGGTAGGGAGCGTTGCTGGCCCGGCCAGCGGGAGAAGGCGGACAGCGCGCTGCTGGGCAGTTCATTGAGAAACTCCGAAGGGAAAAGTCAAAGCACCCTTGCGCAAACCTCTCATTATTTAGGGGTATCAAAGACCATCTGGCTCTCGCTGAGTGTGCCAAGTGAGCAGGTGCGGTAGGGAGCGTGGCGTTGACGCAGGGCTAGGCCGTGAGGCTGCGCGAGCTGGAAGGGGCGTGGCCCGGCTTGCGGGAGGAGGCGGACGGCGCGCTGCTGGGCTGTCCCTTGAAAGAATCCGAAGGAAAAAAAAGACAAAGAAACCTTGGTCACTCCTCTCATTACTAGGGTTAGAAAAGGAGGAACACATCTCTCTCTCTCTCTCTCTGAGGATGCGCAGTGTGCAGGTGCGGTAGGGAGCGTGGCGTTGCCGCAGGGCCAGGCCGTGAGGCTGCGCGAGCTGGAGGGAAGTGGTCCGGCCTGCGGGAGGAGGCGGGTGGCGCGCTGCTGGGCTCTCCCCTGAGAGAATCCGAAGTGAAAAGACAAAGTACTCTTTCTCATATCTCTCATTATTAGTATTAGAAAAGAAGGAATACTTCTGTCTCTCTCTGAGGATGCCAAGTGAGCAGGTGCGGTAGGGAGCGTGGCGTTGCCGCAGGGCCAGGCCGTAAGGCTGCGCGAGCTGGAGGGAAGTGGTCCGGCCTGCGGGAGGAGGCGGACGGCGCGCTGCTGGGCTGTCCCTTGAAAGAATGCGAAGGGAAAAGACAAAGAAACCTTGGTGACTCCTCTCATTACTAGGAATAGAAAAGGAGGAACACATCTGTCTCTCTGAGGATGCGCAGTGTGCAGGTGCGGTAGGGAGCGTGACGTTCCCGCAGGGTCAGGCCGTGAGGCTGCGCCAGCTGGAGGGGGCGTGGCCCGGCCTGCGGGAGGAGGTGGACGGCGCGTTGCTGGGCGCTGTGGCGCTGTGCGAGGCGGCGCTGGGCGATCCCTTACCGCCCGTGAGCGAAGAGGTGGAATCTGAGGAGGAGCAGGGTGGAGAGCGCCTGTATGTCCCGCGCTCTCTGCGCCACATCAGCGAACTGGACCCTGCTGTGCTGCGACTCGCCTCCTCTGAAGACCACCTCGTCCTCGCGGGTATCCCGCAAACATCGTTGGAGGTACTTCGTCGAAAATTTGGTTGGTCCGCAGAAGAAATGAAGGACAGGTGAGTGCATGTTTTCGAATAATATTTGTTTTTCTTTTCTCCCTTTTTTCGTTCGTATTGTTAATATCGTTATTATATTGTAATGTAATAATCGTTGCACGATTATTACAAAGATAAACCGAAAGTAGTAACAATTATATTTTCAATAGAGCTATGATATTAATTACATCTCAAAGGCGAGTTTTAAACTTGATATCCTCTGTCTTGACGTTTTGGAAGTCATTTGGGAGGGAATAAATACCATGTAATATATAAAGTTTAAAATTTCCTTCTATTATGGACTTACATTTCATATATACGAGTAAAACATGTTCACGTGAGAACATCTGCTGCAGGGGTCTCGCTATGAAGATCTCGCTTTTCGCTATGGAGATGTCATTTTTGATTTCTGTTATTGTTCTTGCAATGAATAGAGAAGAAAATTCAGAAATATTAGCAGATTCGGTAAATTTTAAGAAAATCATTGACGATGGTTTTTTGGTTCCAGAATTTGTGTCAGTTGTCATATGCGTATGCATTTCTCCAAGACCATCGTTTGATCTGGCCCGGTGGTAGAACTACATAATCTGTCTGGTTTATTTGTAAGATTTGTCATTGTGTTAAGAAAATACGAGGATTCAAGGAAAATTAAACGTGAGACGTATTATGAGTGTACCACACACCATCCGAGAAAATAATGAAAAAGAACGTTAAGCTGTTTTTTTTAATCTTCTTTGTAGACATGCCTTTGTTTTACGAAACATTAAGGGAAAACCATTATATTCGAAAAAAGTTTCATGGCCCCATTTCAAATATTTGGTGATGTGGTTAGTAGTCGACACAACTAACACTTTCAATTTGGTTCGGGTAAGTCTGTACATTCTGAATACCTCAAAAGTCTTATCTGCAAATATCTAAGATAACTGAAGATGTGGCTCAAAGTAAAACTTTTTACCGCTGTGAAACCTGTATGGCCAACTGATAAGTAACAAATAAAGCGAGGGACATGCAGTCTCCGCTAGGGAGAGCTAGATCTTCAAGTATTATTTACACCAAGTGTCGCAGTAGTTTTGGAGAATACAGAGCCAAGAGACCGGGTTCGCTGTATGGATGGAATTTGGATTAGAAACTTCCTTTGAAAGATTTGTTTCTTCTGTTTGTAGTCAGTTCTTACTAATAACGCTTGATATTTCCCAGAACGACTCCTTCTGCTCTACATAAACTTTCACTGTGTAAGAAAAGTTGCGTGAATGTCGCAGGTGGACTACGTTGGAGAGCGATTCTCCCGCAAAGACGGAAAAGGCGTTTGACGCCGTGTGCTCCAAGCTCAGCCCAAGGAACGTCCACTGGCTGGAGTGCCTGGGCCCCCACGACGACGTGAACGAGACTGCTCTGGTAGGCATGCCAACGATATGCTATCTTTCGCAAAATATCCTTCTTCTTTCAATATATCTATAACTTGTGTATTGAAATGTCTAATGCGATGAAGTAGTTGTCTGTGTACAAACCTCTTGCTACCGTATTTTCATATGTATTTCAAAAGCAAAAGAGAACAAATGCAAATTATAAGTTTCAATTTCCCAACATTTAATAACAAGTAAAATACAATAAATCACATGCCTTGTGCAGGCGCTGGTGTGGCTGCGACCGTTGTAGATGACTCTTTGCAACCGCCTTGTGCAGACCTGGTGTGGCGGCGCCCGCTGTAAATGAACCTCTTTGCACCCGCCTTGTGCAAACGCTGGTGTGGCTGCGCACGCTATTAATAAACCTCTTGTGCAGACGCTGGTGTGGCGGCGCACGTGTGGGCGCGGGGACGCCCTGGCGCCGCTGGTGCGGCCGGCGACGCACGCGTGCGCACGCGAGCCCGAGTGCGTGCACGGTGCGGCACGCGCGTTGGCCGACGTGGCCGCGTGGGGCAGGCGCGCGTCGCTGCTGGTGGGCGGGCCCGGCGCAGGCAAGACCTCCTTCATGCTGCGGGCGGCGGCGGAGGCGCGGCGGCGGGATCCCGCGCGCTGGACCGTCTTCGTGCAGGCGCAGGCGCACCGGAAGCGGCTGCTGGAGATGCCGGCAGCTCCAGGTAATCACACATATCTTCCGAAGCCGAAGACACTACTTATATACCAAAGGTAGGGCAATCGTTGCAGATTGTATAGGTCACGGTATCGAAAAGAGAATCGACTAATATATGCCGAGAAATCTCCGAGCATCCATATTTTAATGCTGACTTTGGCATTTACGAAGGAGGAATGTAATAAGATTTTAAACGATCGTACTCATTAACGTATTCTCATTCTCTCTTCCATCACATTGAAATGCTCATTTTTCGTTTCTCTCCGAAATGTTCAGGCTAACGTTGTTTCTGCTAGAATTAACCCACTTTTTCCGCCGGTAGTGGTATGTTTGAACGGGTCAATATGCTAAAAGAAGTGCTGTCTTCATCCTCTCCTGACGTTGAGAGTCCGTTTCCTCTGCAAGCGCTCAAGTTGGCCCACCTGGAGCAGCTGCTGGCGGCGGCGGCGGGCGTGGGGTCGAGCGCGGTGGCGACGGAGCGCAGCGTACGGGCGGCGCTCAGCACTGGGGCGGTGGGAGTAATGGTGGATGGCGTGGACGAGCTGTGCCCGGCCTTCAAGGACAAGGTGCTGCGCCTGCTGCAGCTGCTGCTGCGGGAGACGAAGGCGGCGCCCGTGTGGGTCTCTTCGAGGCCCGAGGTGAATATCACGCAAAAGCAAAATTAACAGTTTCTGCCATTCTTCCACGCAAAATGTAGAACATCACTTGAATTATTTGTCTGTTACATTCGATCCTCACAGATGCGTGGCAGATCACTATTTCATTAACCATAACGATCTTATTAACTTCTTTCGTAAGTACTGGCTTCAATAGATTTTGTGAGTAGCATACGTTCTCGTTTTTATATTGAATCTTACTTTTTAATTTATTGAATACATGTGTATTATCTGGATTTTCTTGTACTTATTCCAATTTTTATCACGTACATTAAAACGAATTCGTGACATGGCTACTGCTCGTTCTACTCTTTTTACTCTCTACACTCTCGAAGCCGACCTTCTGAAAGCCTTCACACACGTAAACAATAATTAAGATCAACATATCCGAAGGTTGAAAGAGGTCGTTCTCCACACAGACGACTGGGTACAAGTCGGCTACACCGCGAAGAATACCAATCGCGCACCCGTGACTGTAAAAAAGACACAGACACCGCATCCAGTCACAATTCAAAACAAATTTAGTGTTTTGGATTATGAAACAGATTTTCCTCGCCTTCCTGATCCTCACCACCCTTCTCTACCATCGACAAATACATGCACAAACCAACGCAAACAGATTAGGAAGCGCGTCATAACCAAAACACGTAAAGTTGCATATCCTAGCTCACATGAAAACAAAGACATTCCTACTGAGCCTAAAAAACAGGTACTTATTTCAGGTGACAGTCATGACCGCCATCTTTCGTTCATTCTCCTTAGGAAGTTACCCTCCAATTTGTCAGTCTCATCTATTTTTAAACCTAACAGGAGGTTTGAAGATGTGACTGCAGAGTTGGACACCCACACGAAGACACTGACCAATCAGGACACAGTCATTATCATTGCAGGGCAGTGACATTAACTTGGGCGGTAACTTTACACCTGAACAACATGTAAACAAATTACAATGTGCCGCCCAAAATACTAACATTGTAGACTCGCCTCTGCCCTTCCGGTCCAACAGTCCAACACTATGCAGCGAGATTAAGCACACAAACCAACAATTAAAACTGCAACCGAGAGAAACAAATGTCACCCTTTTTTAAATTAATTTCCTCTCAGCAAAACTCACCCGGCATAGTCTTCACATGAACCTTGGTGGAAAACATGCAGTCTGCAACAAGCTTGCACAATACATCGTCAACTCCAGTCAAACGCAGTCTCCTGCCAAACATCGATCCCTTTCATCCTGCTTACGTTCTCCACCCCCCACCCTTATTTCGAACCCTTTTACCTCTTCCTCTGAACCTACTCCCGTTTCCCCAATTCCCACTACTAATTCACCTGCACCTGATGCCCCATTTTCCTCACAACCTGTCACTGCCAGGACACATTACAACCTTCGACCACGCATTCGAGGTAAAAATGATATAAATATATAGCAACTGCAGTCAGATGCAGCAGAAAAACATTGACGAACGTGTAGGTACTTGCAAAAGATAAATATGCTGCACCATTATGTTCAATCCCTTTCAAATAAAACTGAGTTTATCGAGGCAGCTCTACAGAGCGATTTAAATCAAGTAGATGTTCTTTGCTTTACAAAACATTGATTATCTCCTAATGAACTTAGCATTTTCCAAAATCCAAACTTTTACCTCGCAGGCTTTTATTGCAGAGAGAGAGAGAGAGAGAGAGAGAGAGAGAGAGAGAGAGAGAGAGAGAGAGAGAGAGAGAGAAAAGCATAAAGGTCCTACGTATGAGGATTCCTGAATTTAAGTTAGAAATAATATTGATTCTATCATCTTTGCGGAATTAAATGTGTATTCCGTTGAAAATGTTTTCGAAATTTCTCTTGTACATCTTACTTTGCATCTACAGACCTCCAACAAAGAGAGCTAAAGATTATATTTTGTTCTTAGAAAAACCAGAGATAACACTTAACGAAGTCAGCAAACGCTCTTTTGGATCCATTTTTGTATGCGGAGATTTTAACATTGATTTTCTGGTTGAATTTAAAAAAAAGTTTCTAATTTTATTCATTCCTTCAATTTGGACATTACAATTAATATACCTACATAGATCACACTAAATTTGATGAAGGCAATTGATCAAATTATAAATAAGAAAACTACTACTTGATATGAAGTTGAAACATAAGATTTAGGATACAGTGACCACGATGCACAAATTCTTACCATTATAAGAAATGCGAACACTGACACAATAAATAATACACGTATGACTCGATTGTTTATAAAAATAAAATAACATTATTCATCTACTACTTGATGCAGGAGTCATGGGAAGCGGTTTATAAAACTGTTGATACTAACAACAAATATAATTATTTTTCTCAACGCTTTCATTTTAACACTTGCTTTCCTCTTCAAAAAAGAAAATTAAATATTTCACGGAAAGGGAATTCTTCAGTGACGCAAGGGATTAGGACATCTTGCAAATACCAGCGAATTCTTTCTTTCATTTCTAAACGTCATGACGTATCTCAAGATTTCCTTATCTACTTTAAAAAATACAAATCGTTGTTAAGAAAAGTCATGAGGCAGGCTAAAATCATGAAACACGATCAGGATATTTTGAACTCAAATAACAAAACAAAAGCAATATGGAATGTAATAAAAAATACGACCAAATCAACTAGAAACCTTGTAGAGAATGTTGTTTAAAATATAACGATATAAATGTAAACGATCCGGGAACAGTGGCTTGTCTCTTTAACCAACACTTTTCGAGAATTGCTGCCGATCGCACTAAGTGTTTACGGCCACAAAATTCAATATCAGACATATCCCCCAAAATTTTAGACGCGATGTTCGTTTTCGGAACTTCTTCCTATGAAATTCTCAAAATAATCGGTAAACTAAAAAATAAATATTCGTCCGGTTTAGATGAATTCCCGGATTCTTTGTTAAAGCCCTGTGCGTTTGCCATTATACACCCGTTAACGCACATTTTTAATGCACACTTATGCCCCGGAACGTTTTCAGATATTTTCAAAACAGCTAAAATTAAGCCGCTCTTCAAAAAAGGCAATAAAAATGGAATTCAAAATTATCGGCCTACTTTTCCTCTATCAGTTTTTTCGAAAATATTAGAGACGTTTTTACGTAGGAATGAAAATCTTTCTCAGTAAACACGACGCGCTTTCAGATTGCGAACACGGATTTAGAAAATCAAAATCAACGGAAACAGCTATATTTTCTTTTCTTAAAGATGTCGCCTCATCATTGGATCAAAACGAGGCACCTATTGGATTATTTTTAGATCTCTCAAAAGCTTTTGACGTTATTGATCATGACATTTTACTTTCAAAATTACCTTCATATGGAATCCGTGGTATTGCTCTAGATTGGTTATGTTCGTACCTGAAACAACGATCTCAGAGAGTGGATATACCTTACAGGAATGATGAAACATTACGTACGCACCTTTCCGACTCTTTGCCCAATGGACGTGGAGTTCCTCAGGGATCGATTTTGGGCCCTATTCTGTTCCTACTTTACCTAAACGATATGCCCTCGACGATTTGAAACGGAAGAACGGTTCTCTTTGCGGATGATACGAACATCCTTTGCAATAAAGAAACCGTAAATAGTACAATATCAGTTGTTTCAAATTGGTTCCGAAATAACAAATTAATAGTAAACGAAAAGAAAACGGTTTTAATGCAGTTTTCCATTTCAAATAAACAATTCTGTGTTCCATTGAAAATGAACGGTGTACCAGTGACTGATGTTAAGGCACCAAATTTTTTAGGTCTCTCAACTCAGCGAAACCTTACATGGAACGTCCATTTAAATGAATTGAACACAAAATTAAGTTCATTATGCTACGCGTTCAGAATTCTTTCAAATTCAATCATCCTTCATACTGCTCGTTGTGTATATTTTGCGAATGTTCATTCCCATCTGAGATATGGCATAATATTCTGAAGAAATACACCTTATAGTTCCCAGACAAATATTTATCATATAGATTTTTTCCTTTAATATGTGTGCTCCTTAATAATAGACTTTAAAATAATATCATGTATATTTTTTGAAATTTTTGGCACTTTCCGCGTAATTTTGTGTGAAATATGGGCGAGAATGTTGATTTATTTTCACTATTTGTTCTTCTGTTTTTAAAGTAATAGTTTCGATATCTTGAAAATTTATTTTAATGCTTAAAAGTTGGTTTTCACAAACGAGGCGGCTGCCTGTTACATTTTCGCACCTTGTAAGATAATAATCTTACGTATTCGTGCGCAGGAAAACTGCGAATGTTCTACAGAAAACTGTTATTACTGGGCCCTGGTACCGAAAAGTAGATAAATCTTGTTCCTACTTATAGTTAATGACTTCTTCCAAGACGTATAGTCAGAATCCATATTTTGGAGGTCCTTGACGCTGAAAAATCGTTTTCAGTCAAAACTGCTGTCTGTCCGGGTGAGTTAAAAGCTAGAGCCTAAAACATTTAGCTGTAATTCTCCAAAATTGATATGTCTCAATCGATTTTAATGAACTCGACGCCGTCTGAGTCTGAAACTGATATTTTAATTTTTGAAGATATTTTAATTTTTTTTAAGTGGCTTCAAAGTTATTTGTAAACTTTTCCCTCGAATAGCATAAAAGACACTGAAAGGAATGGGGTAGGTCTCATGTTCGTTCAAATCCTTGATTTTTCCAAAAGTGGTTAAAAATTGTTTTCGGCGTCTTCGTACAATTACAATACCTAATATAAATATTTTTCTAATAAAATCTGTTGTAGAAAGACACTTATAATTATGGCATGTACAGTTCTTTTGAAAATATGAGTCGTTTGTGCGTTATTTTGCGTAGAATACAGGCATTTTTAAATTATGTTTGTCTCAAATACAGTTGCAATTTTTAATTTATTTCCTCGTATGTGTCGATGAAGTACAGTAAAACATGATGCAAGGCTCATTTCCTGAGATCGTTCTTTATTTTCGAAAATTGCAAAAAGTTAAATTTTAAAACTACAAAGTTGAATATACAGGTTTTTTGCCTTACTGCTCTAGGTATTGTTCTGAAGATGTTCTAAATCTGCTAAAGATTCAGATCTTTATAAATAATCGTGTACCCTCTTTATTAAGTTATTTTTGCGTAATTTCTGTTTTAAATTAATGCAATATTTTTCAAAAAACGTTCTCAAAACCGCTAATTTTCAATTTTTTCCACGAATAAGACCAGTGACGCTTAAACAAATAACTAAGGTGTCATATTTATTGAATTCTCGCAAGTTTCGAAAATTTCTTGTTGGAAGTAATGGGAGAGAGAATGAGATTTGTAACGTCGGTGTATATGAGTACGTCAAAACGACTGCATGGTGTAGTTGTAAAGCACATAGGATGTTAATTTAATGATACAGTCTCGGCACGGAAATTAATTTTTGTTTGAGGAAAAGACCACCACCTCCTAGAGTTATAAAGCCTGCTCACTGTTTCGTGACGTCACCGTAGGTAGTCATGGAGAGCGTCGGTCACTCCTCGCTTACCTTTTCCACGCCAGGAAACCAGTTTTCACTCCTTTTGCATTAAAAATTATCAATTCATGATAAAAGTTCTTTTAAGTACATTTTTTAATAAACATTGGTTTTCAATACAGTACATTATGGCCTATTTATTGAGAATACAACTGATGAATTGACTGGGAAATATTCGATCTTCTGCAATTTGTTTGATAATCTATAATTTTCTTTTGACAAAAGTTAACAAAAATACAGCTTTCCAGCTGAACTGAATAACCATTAACACAAGCATCATCAACTAATTCTCTCTCAGATATTTTAAGATAGTGGGACAGCAAACATTTCTTTCATTGGTGACTTTTGAAGCATTCCTTATTACAAGGAGTCATTGGCAGCAGACAGCCATTCTCCTCTTACATTTTCTTCAGTGCATATTCCAGGAAACTAAATTTTCTTCCCTTTTTAATACAATAGTAAATCATTGCATGATTAAAAACATTGTTCTGAGCACATGTTTTTATTAAACATATTTCTTCACAATATAATTCATGAAACCTAATTATTTACAATATAATACACAACGCCTATTTATTTACAAGATAATACACATCTAATTATTTACAATACACCACTGAATTTATTGAAAAGTATATAGTTTTCTCTGTAATTTCCATTTCCAGTCTTTCTCGCTTTTCACAAGTGCCTTTCCGTCTGGAACACTCCTTGGTAAGGTGAGCTGGACACTTAGGGAACACAGATGATACAGCATCACTTCTTAACTTCGGTATACTCAGTCTCGATGACAGTTTATCTCCTCGTTCATTATACACCACCTTCTCCCAAATAATGTCAATTTGATGGAAATGAAGGTGACATACCTGAAGCAAGAAAAAATAATATTATGTATTGAAAATTATGCACTTTATTTGTTAAAATGTGCAATTGTAAACCAGGTCTAAGGACGGCTATAAGATGTAGCCGAAACGTCATGTAATCAAAATATTCTATAATAAATTACTCTTGAATGTCAAAAATAAAAAGTGGAACTGGTTGTGTTAATAATAATAATAATAATAATAATAATAATAATAATAATAATAATAATAATAATAATAATAATAATAATAATAATATTGAGATTGCGTGAGAGGTAAACTAAAATTGTACAGTGGTTAATCTATAATATCAAATATGTACATAGAATTTAAATTTCACTTTCAAACCAATTTTACCAAAGAACAAAAAAAATTAATTTGAAATTAATTCATGGACCACTGAGACTTTTGCTTTCATACTTCCCTACGATAATTCCTTTGACATAAATTGTTTTGTTTTAGTAACTTATTCTTACAAGTTACAGGAAATCTCTAAGGTTGTTTGTGAGGTTAAGATTTTTTTACGCATTACTTACAATTTAATTCTATAACTTAAGTGCTACTATTCTAAGATAATTTAACTGATAGTTTAATTTTTCACTATCACTATTTACTTAACAGTATACAGAAAATAGTTGCAAGTTCAGCATCATATTACAAGGAAGAATTGTAAGATCAAATTGCAAACAACTTGGTTTCATGATAGAACATTAGGAATGTCAAACCCCTTAGTAACTTACATACAATTTATGCTTTGAATAAATAATAAATATAATGCATGTAGGTTCTACATGTGCATATGAACCACAGACTTACCTTCGAGAATTTGGAAGGAACAAAATCTTCTCTGCGCATAGCAGCCGTCCATTTCTACCGCATAGCAAGATCTTTTGGAAAACCAAAATCATGTACTTTCGAGGCTTCATCGTAGTTTCCTCGATACCTCGGAACTACACATCTAAACGGCTTATCAAAGTGGCAGTATCATACAAGTACGAACTGCACCGAACACACGGACAACACTAGACGAATTCAACTGAAAACAACATGGCTGCGCACAGGCCACCCATGCTTCATGACTACCAACGTCGCCATCTTAGTGACGTCACGTACTAGTGAGCAGGCTTTATAACTCTAGGAAGTGGTGGAAAGACTTTTGCGGATTCATTTAGTAGTATCATACATCCGAGGCGTTACAAATATTGCGAAAAAACATGTGGTGTTGTAGCGTCTCTAATTTTTATGATAGGGTACATAAGATTCTACCTTCATACATAAATTTAGTTAGTTTTTATTAAATATAGATACACAAAAAAGAACAGAATAACATTTCATATGATTTTAATTCTTTTCTTGACAAAAATAAGTCTTGAGGTATGTTCTCGATGGAATATTGGAAAGCATAGAAGAACAATTTGAAGGGATAGTCAGTATAGTTGGTTTACAAAGTTTAATGCTCGAAGTGCATCGGGTTTTGGGGAAAGAGGCGATCGTTTTTTCGGGAATTTTGCCGCCAGATGACCGTGTTTTTGGTGGTGGGGAAGGAAAGGCGAGAGGTTCTTTAACTCAACATGTCTTTGGGAACTTGTATACACTGATCATTGACCTGCACCTTGTTACGTTCGGAATGTAGCTCTGGAGCTGGGATGAAAATAGTAAGTTCCAGAGTAGCGTAGAGCACGTTTATTACTCTATGATGAAATGTTACTCCATATTATGAAGTTGCGGTGTGGTTGGTTTCGCATGTAACCATATACTGTGCCTGAAGCATCATGCCTTTCACTAAAATTCATCATTATTTTACCGCCTAAGAATGGACACATAAAAACTTAATTCTTTTGTCTACGCTCTGCTTTGAGAGTGGACACATCCTTATTTCATCATCATTTTGACTTGTGAGATGGACGATTGCTTGGCAGGTACAAGCGTCTCTGCAAAGTGTGCTTGGTGGGTCGTGTACCCTGACACCGCTAACGCGCCAGGAACAGTGCCAGTTCTTGACGACCCGGTTCGGCCACGAGACCCACCTCAGCAGCCTGCCCGCCCAAGAGAACGCACAGCGGGTCCTGGATGCCATTGCCAACCACGTCGCCGAAGACTCGGAGGCAGGTGAGTTGCAGAGATAACAGCTGCTTACGAGATTTATCACAAGACAGCCGGTGAACCAAAGCACGTTTTTGGAACCGGCGCCCTCCTCCAGCGAAGTTACACGAGAATCACCTCTGCAGCAGGCGAGCCTTTCTCCTCCTCGCGTCCGGGAGCGGTAGCTCAGTGCATCAACTGATGTCACTGCAGCGCCTCTCACCGGGAGGTCCTAGGTTCCCACTCCCCACGGCGGCAGGATTTCCGACACTAGCTTTTCAGCTAGATCGAATTGAGTCGCTGTCTGGAGGAGAATTCTAGCGGCCGGCTGCTCTGATCGGTAGTTTTCCGTGGTTTCTCCGATCAACACCAGGCGAATGCCGGAGCAGTACCTTACCAAACGGGCCACGGACCGCGCGCGATCTCACCTTCCTCTTCCTTGTCCTATCCTCTCCCGTTACACACACACTTACACTAACATGCACTACACTACTACATATTCCGGGAGACCGGTCGGAGCTTAGAGCTTGTCCCGGCTGGGGCGGTGCCCCGCTGGTGGGAGAGTCTTGGTTAGGGGGAAACCCCACTAGCCGACGGTAGGTCGGCGCCGGATCTCGCCATCCAGCGGGGGAAGATCACCGCCATCTCCCGAAAAAAACATGCAGTACACTAACGGGACTAATGACCACAGTAGTTGACGCGCCCGGAAACACGAAAAAATCAATCAATCAATCCTCCTCGCGGCTTCAAAAGCGTTGGTCTTCTCAGTGTTTCATCAATCTTTGTGATATCAGTTTTAGTCAATTCAGGTTTCTTTTCTCTAATTTCTTTTTTCCATTTTCCGCGTGCGCCAAATCGCTGTGATCTCTGCATCTGTGTAAATGCATCCGGGTCACAGAATACTAACAAAGTCTATAGACACATATTTTACGCACCTGTTTTTGTTGCTCACTTCGCTTATCTAAAAGAGTATTACTAAATTATTGTTGAAAAGCGATCATCTGCATACATATTCACGTTAGTGCATTACCCGTACATTATTTGTGCGCAAGTGTACGATTTATTTCTCAAGCGTATAATATTTATTAGATACTATCGTAATGAGCAACGTACGGAAATTTCTTCTACATTTTCGCTTCTTCTCTACAGCGTTCATCGTGGTAGCAAAATATAAAAGGAGTTTATGAGAGTCACACTCACCAAAACATTACGTGGGGGTCACCAACAAATATTATCGGATACGGAGCTCTGGGTTCCAAATTACTCTTACTTTTCTTAACACGAAAGTGCCCTAGATCAGTGAAATTAGAGCCACGGCAATTTTATGTTCCTGAATAATTGCAGTGCATTAGTGGTCTGATATTTCAGGTATTCTTTCATTGTAGTTTCCTAAGAACACCTGACCTTCTATTTTTATTCTTTCGCCGAATCATTTCTCTTGAGCATGTTGAAACGTGATCGCTGCGCTGCGCGATATGTTAGATGCGTTGCGTGCACTGACGCCAGTGCATTGTAAGCTCCTGGTCTAAGCGGTACGTATCATGGTATTATTTTCAGCCTTGTCTACGACAAATGCTTATTCAGAAAATGTTATCATTTGTCTGATCTAGGATCGACTCACAATTTCTTCCCAAAGTGAAAGATGTTCAGGCGACGTCTGTAGGGAAATGAAAACAATGCCAACTTTGCAAAATGAAAAAACGACAGACTTTCTAAACATTTTGTGAAAAATGTAAAATATATGTTTGTTTAAAGCATGCAAAAATAAGTTCTGGAAAATGTATTTCATATAAGATAATAAGATGTTTAATGATTCTTGCGTGTACTGTGTTGATTTTCATCTTTCTCATCATAAGTATTCAGACAAGGTTTATGCAGTGTAGGATTCATTAACCATTGCATTGCGGGACATGTACACAAAAATAAACTTTCAGTAAATAGAGCTTCAACTCGTTCGCATTCTTAAAAAATTGCAGCTATACCTCAGAGATACATTGTCCCAAATGACGTGTGCCTACCTATTGCGGGCACTCCCGGGTTAACACAGCCAGTGTTCTTAACTTACTCTCCCCTCAAAAAAAAAAAAAAAAAAAAAAAAAAAAAAAAAAAAAAAAAAAAAAAACCTTATGAAATTCTATCTTCGCAACCGTGTAGGCAATCTTGGACAACCCTTAATCAAGGGGAGGGGCGCGGTGACCAATCGCTAGCAATTAGAACCGTAGTGTCTATGTAATTGGCGCAAAACTCCAATGAGCGGAAAAGACACTGTCCCGAAGGCGGGGCATCGTTTGTTTACTAACGAGGTGGATACCGTCATCTCTCGCTGACGACGGATAGGCTTTGCCTGAACTTACGCCACGACTGAAAAATATTTCTGAGAGGACGTCTTCTGTCGAATTTTAGTATCAGTTGACAAGTTAGTAGTATGTGTTCTCAATCCGTATTTTCTGGTTTGGGGGCTTAATTCAGCACATACATGCCACGTGTTTAAACTTTTAACTTCGAGCGTCTATAAATTGTCTTACAATGTGCCACTGCTCTCTCGTTGTAGGCAGCCTGCTCGCGACCCCTCTCCACCTGAAGATGGTGGCCGAGATCTTCATCGACGCCGAGGCGGACTCGCTCGAGGGCGAGTGGGCTCTGGGGGTCTACGAACTCTTCCAGAAGTTCGTTCGGCGCAAAGAGGACGTGTACCTGGAGAAGCACGGCTTCCGAAACGCCAACATCGAATGCTCTCCCTTTTACAAACCTGACTACTTTTCCCAAGTGCACCAGAAATGCGCCATGTTCTTGCTGGTAAGTCCTCCAAAAGCGAGATTTACTCAGTTTTACTCATAGACTATCATAGCCCACAACTTTACTCAGGAGGTATTCATCATTAATTCGATATGATTTGCAATAAAAATGACCATATCTTTCATGTATTGCGTGTCAAATGGTAAGAAAGAACTGATTCAAACTTGAACCAATCCTACAAAGCTGTCTATCAACAAAAAAAATCATTCCATTCCCGTAAGTGTAATTCACATTACTTGCTGTTCTAAATTACTCAACTATATTTACTCTGTGAATGAATATAATGAGTATTTCTGTAATGAGTAACCCAATTAGCATTAAATCCATATGAAACATTCTGATCCACAGAAGTAGAAGAGGCAATAATTACTGTGATCTTTAGTGCGGCTACTTCATAAATTAACTCAATAAATTAATCGAATGGATAATTAAAATCACAGGAATTACGAAAAAGAGAAATATTACTCAAAACTGCTACCGAATTTTGTGAAACGTATTCATATCACTTCCTCCTGGAATAACGTAAATAAAAATTTAAATTAAACAAAGTATGTATTACACAAATTGTTATATACAAAATGTATCTAGATGCGTAAGCAAACTGGGCCGTTCGTACCTTGAAGTGTCTGAGCGGAAAACGAAGTTTTGCGGTTTTTTTAATTATGCGGCTTGCTTAAGAGTCTATCGAACGTGTGTGGAGGCGTGGCAGGGGGGGGAGGCGGCCGAAGAGTCGAGAGCTGCTGGTGCAGGCGGGTGGAGTTAGGGGTGTATATGTAGCAGATGCAGCCCTGGGAGGTGCCGTGCTGCGAGTGCGACTACATACGGGGATCAGAACGGGTTTCAGGGGATTGTTTGCCTTTAGGGGAATGATAGATAATATGCAAGTAGAATAAATAAATTTAATTGCATAATAATTATGAGTACAATTGATTTTGGTTTATAATAAGCCGGTGGACCATTGAAAGTTTATGAAGTTAATGATTGCTCTTCTTTCTTGAAGTACACTTGGCAGCTTACTTACAGTTTGTAGCAAGGAAGGCACCAACCCAAATCACTCGGCTGAGTGTGTCGCTGTCCGGGCTGAGGTAGGCTCCAGGCAGTTCGATGGTGCGAACTGACATGGGCGCGGACTCAGATGACCGGAGCTGGTGGTGGAGTTTGCCGTGAATTCGGCCAGGTGGCGGCTGCGGCCCACGAGTGGCACGAATTTGAGGCAGGTTTGATATGGCCGTACTAATCGCCTTGATAGGCGAAGCAGGAACAGCCGACCTTGATGAATTTTGCTAGTCAGTCAGTTTAACAAGTTCGGAGCAATGTAGTTAGAGAAGTTCTTTTTAGTCTGTTCTGTCTGTTCTTCCTGTTGTCTGTCGTTGTTCTGTTTGTTGTCTGTCTTTGTGAGCGAAGTCGCAGTATTTATTATATTGCGGGTGTGATTGAGGCCGAGGGGGGGAGAGTCACGTGGCTGTGACTTGGGCCTATGGCAAGGCGGGAAAGTTTGAAGTGCCCACGATCGGCTCCCTATTCGTGATGTGTCTTCGGGTCACGTGACAGTGGCGGCGTTCGGAAGCAAAAGCGGTGGCACGTGGGGTGCCCGCGATGGCGGCCCGTTGGTATTTGAGATTTCAACGGGAATTGAGACATCTGGCTTGCAGGTGGCCAAGGAGCGTGGCGGCGCGCCGGCAGTGCACCTAAAACTCTTTGTCGGCGAGATACATTGACGGGCTTATATTTGCGAGGGAGGCCCGAAGCGATTCCCAGAAATGTTTGTACACATTCTTGGTCACTTGTCAGGTAGCGAGCGATGAGGTGAGGGCCCCGCGTTCCGGGGTGGCCCAGCCGGCTAATGAGGGCTTAAACCCCAGCTGGCGACGCCGGGAAGCGACGGTGAATGTTCTGCGCGGGCGTGGGCCCGTGAGAACGGCGGTTTGCGCGGAAGACACTGTAAATGATTTTATTGCCCTTTTGTAGTAGTTTCCGAAGTGTAGAAGAGTGCCGGCATGCACAGAGAGCGACTTGTGAGAGGTTGGTGAAAGTTCGCTCTTAATAGTGGGTGGCCGCGCGGGAAGAAAGCTTTTAGGGGCTGCGCCTTGGTGGCGAGATTGAAAATTGGATTGCGAGATTGAACAGTATACTTTGGGCTAATTTTAGCAGAGGTGACGAGAGTTCAGGCATATGCTTGTTAAGACGAGTGATATTCTGGTTTAGCAGGTTGTTATGTATGTGAAGGGATTCTAATTTTATTCTGTGCCAGTATCTAATTTCAATTTCTAGAATACGGAAATTAATGTTTGTCAAATGTGTGATTGTTTAGATTTAAGTGATAAGCGAAGTGTGAGATTGGGGCAGTGATCACTCTTTTCACAATTTTTTCCCTAGTTCTATCCACGATTTTTTTAATAATCATTTAATTTTAGAATCATTTTTAAATTATTTTTTCATCATTTTTAAATCATTTAATCAATATCTCGAAACGAGTGTCAATGGAGTTGTACCACTACTAAAATAACGCCACCAAATAACTTCAAATAAAGTTCTCAATAGTTTTCTATTAAAATGAGTTCAAAATTCCGCATTTCCAGAAACACTGAAATGCCACTTTCTCAAAAACTCCTTCAAATTTTTTCTTCAAATGTTCGTACGGATTTTCATACGGACTGTGTAAGACGATATAAAATTAATTTTCCTGCATTTATTTGTTTTTTGAAAAAAATACACAAATGAAATCGTCTTGAAAAAACCTGGCACGCCGTTAATCTGCACGCTTCCAGAAATTTAAATACACAATTGCATTTGTGACCGGAAGTGCATCAAATGAAGTTTTTTCGAAAACTCAAAGAGTTTTTTTGTAAATAAGAGTTTGAAATTTTGCATATACAATAATGCTTAAACACTATTTTTCTAAAAACGGCCCGTCGAGTTGGGTTGGTCCACGTCCTGACGGGGGGATACAGAGAGGGCTCTCAAGTATTCGTTTCCTTCACAAGTCACTTTTCTTCTCCCCATTGTACATTCTCATTCTTCTATACCATCCTGTCTCTTTTCTTCTCCCTCTTCTATTTCACTAGCTCCCTCTGTATGCTGAACGCCCACACATGTGTTTGCCGTGCATGGCGACCCGTGTCGGAGGGAATGTATGTCCGTGTGGTTGAGGGGCCTGTCTGTTTCCCAATTACTTTCTTCGTGCTCCTTTTTTCTTGGCATCCAGGGATACGTGCTCTTACGTATTTTGGGGAAAATTCCTTGTAGGTCTCAGTACACTTGCTTTGGCTACGGACTCTTCTAGACGGGCGGTCGGGAGCTAACCCACTCCCGATCAACCGGCTTGGACTAGGTCTTGTACTGAACTCCAGGGTGAGCGGGGGGATCCACGGCGGTGCAGCGCTGTGGTAACCCCCCACTATATCACTGTGGCAACCCTGGCACTCCGATGGACTGTCCCCTTGTTGGGCTCCGTGGTGGGTGGGGACCACGGGGATGAATCTGATATCCTCTTAATGGATAAAAAACCTATCCTCCGCCCTCTTCCATAAGGAAGAGGAAATTTGTTGGCGAAACAGTAAATCTTGAGAGTTTTTTTTGTAATGAGTCAGACAGACCTACTAAGCCCCGCTTTCTCGTCATGTCAAGTAAAAGAGAAAATGAAACTATGAAGAGTGTCAGCCCAATCAAACTTGCCAGGGAAATTGAAAAGTTTGGTATATTTCAGTCGGTGGTCCGTCAGAGAAACGGCACAATTCTTTTTGAATGTCGCTCTGACGAACAGATCAGCAAGATCATTGACCTCAAAGAAATAGCCGGCCTCCAGGTACATGTGTCCGCCCACCCGACCTTAAACCTCTGCAAGGGTGTGGTAAATCACGAAGACTTCTCTACCGAATCGGAAGAAAATTTGAAAGCCTTCTTCGAGCCATATGGTGTGTCAGAGATTTACAGGATTCAGCGGAGAGTAAATGGGGTACTCACTCCTACCTCAACTCTAATACTGACTTCTCGACCGTCCATCTCTACCAGAGAAGATATCGTGTAGCTTCTACAATCTCCGTGTCAGGCAGTATGTTCTAAACCCTCTGCGCTGCTTTAAATACCAGAGGTTTGGACATACGCAACCTCGCTGCATGAGCGCCGCAGTCTGCGTGCACTGTGGAAGGGAGGCTTGTATTGAGTCTAACTGCTCCGCAGAGGCAAAGTGCGTTAACTGTTGTGGAAAACATCCATCAAATTCCAACCAGTGCCCCATTTTCTTAAGAGAAGAGATCCAGAAGATCAGGGTCTCTGAGAAAATTTCCCGTGAACATGGCCCGAAGTTTCGCTGACACCGTGTACTTTACAACATAAAGTAAATGTAGCAGATGCAGCACTGGGAGGTACCGTGCTGCGAGGGCGACTACATACGGGGATCAGAACGGGTTTCAGGGGATTGTTTGCCTTTAGGGGAATGATAAAAAATAAACAATGAGAATAAATAAATTTAATTGCATAACAATTTCGTACATAAAACTGGTTAATGGTGAACCGGAGGACCTTTGAAAGTTTATAATTTTACTGACGAAATGACTTTACTGCTCTTCTTTCTTGTAGTTTACTTGGATTTAGCTTACTTACAGTATGTAGTAAGGAAGGCACCAACCCAAATCACTCGGCTGAGTGTGTTGATGTCCGGGCTGAGGTTGGCTCCAGGCAGTTCGGTGGTGCGAATTGGCATGGGCTCAGATGACAGGAGCTGGTGGCGGAGTTTGCCGTGAATTCGGCCAGGTGGCGACTGCGGCCCGCAAGTGGCACGAATTTGAGGCAGGCTTGATTTGGCCGTACTAGTCGCCTTGATAGGCGAAGCAGGAACAGCCGACTCTGTTGAGTTTTGTTGGTCAGTCTGTTATGTTGATTGTTCTCCGTCTATTCTCTCAATTCTGTCTAGCCTGTAGATTCTGTTTACTCTGTGACATTTCTCTGTAGATTCTGTTTAGTCTGTCATTCTACTGGTTGTCTCTCATGTGGGAGCGAAGTCGCAGTATTTATTTCATTTGAGGGTGATTGAGGCTGTGGAAGGGAAAGTCACGTGGCTATGACTTGGACCTATGGTAAGGCGGGCAAGTTTGACCTGCTCGCGATCGGCTCCCTATTCGTGTGCACCTTCGAGCCCGGGGAGAGGAGTGTCACGTGACATTGGCGGCGATCGGAAGCGAAGGCGGTGTCACGTGAGGTGCCCGCGATGGCGGCCCGTTTGTGTTTGAGATTTTCCTTCCCACGGGAATTGAGGCATCTGGCTTGCAGGTGGCCAAGGAGCGGGGCGGCGCGTCGGTAGTGCACTTGAAAATCTCTTTGTCTGTGAGATGCATTAATGGGGTTGTATAGCGAGGGAGGCCCGAAGCAATTCCCAGAAATACTTGTATACATTTCTGGGTGGCTTGTCAGGTAGCGAGCGATGGAGGTGTGAAGGGCGCCGCGCGCCTGGGTGGCCCAGCCCTAGGCTAATGAGGGTCAGCTTGGCGGCGCCGAGAAGCGGCGGTCAATGTTCTCGGCGGGCGTGAGCCCTTGGGAACGGCGGTTTACGCGGAAGACACAGGGCAAATGATTTTATTGCCCTTTTGTTAGATTCTCAATGTGCAGCAGCGTGCTGGCATGCACTGAGAGCGACTTTGAGAAGGTTGGTGAAAGTACGTTTTTAATGGTGGGTGGCCGCGCGGGAAGAAACCTTTTATGGGCTGCGCCTTGGTGGCAAATTTGATGGCGAGATTGAACAGTAAATTCTGAAACCCAAACGCTTAAAGCCTCCACTTTGCACGATGTTGCCTGCCAGGTGCTCTTTGATGACATCGGCGAAGATGCCTATTCCAAATCTCTTGTCCAGCCTGAAACAAAATTGGAAACAAAAATCATACATAATTCAACAAACACTCAAACACATCCAGAGAAGCTGAGGGCCGACAGACCCTATTGCCAGATCTAGATCGCCTGTCTCAAGGGACCGTGGTGTCCCAATACAAGCGACCCTCTCCAGCAGTAGTCAAGATGACTCTGCTGGGAATGAGGAACTCCGTATGAACCAACCCATTACTCCAACAAAGAAGGAAAAAGAAGAAAAAGAAACCCGATACATAACCCACCCTACAACGAAAAACCTAAGAACTAGAAACTATGGCTCTCCTCTCATGGAACATAAATGTCTTTCGTACCCGTTTGGACGAATTAAAGTTAATAATGTTTATACATAAACCCGTGGTTATCTGCTTGCAGGAAACACGTCTCC
This sequence comes from Teleogryllus occipitalis, assembly GCA_011170035.1. NCBI lineage: Eukaryota > Metazoa > Arthropoda > Insecta > Orthoptera > Gryllidae > Teleogryllus > Teleogryllus occipitalis. The sequence goes on from BLKR01003831.1 coordinate 77,331, forward strand.
GTTCTCAGCACTCCCTCTCTCTACGCGACTTTTGTTGCTACAGGCAAGACGTAGACGATGGCCTCTGCGCCCATGGCGGAGTCGCCACTTTTATCACAGACTCTCTGGTATCGAAAGAAATAGACATACGAACCACTCTCCAGATATCTTGAGTTCGTGTAAATTTCCGAATTATTTCTGTTACCATTTGCAACGTTAATATCCCGCCTGGACAAGTCGTGTCACAGACAGAACTGGAAGATGTGCTCTCTCTGGTGCCTACATCTTTTCTTATTGTGGGGGACTTCAACGCCCACAACCCTGCCTGGGATGGCACAAGGTCGTGCACGAGGCAGGTTACTTGAAAATATCATAGATAACCAAAACTTAATTCTCCTAAATTCTGGCGAAAGCACACACTTTTCCGTAGCTTCTAACACATTCTCGTCCGTGGAGCTAGCTCTCTATAGTCTCTCCGTTTCTACAATCTTCGAGTGGACTGTCCTTGGCGACCTGCATGACAGTGACCATTTTCCCATTCGGGTCAACCTCGATATTCCCGATCTGAACGTTGCTCGCCGTCCTCGGTGGCTAATCCACCGAGCTGAGTGGGAAACATTCAAGAAAGAATTATTAATATCGGAAAACTGCCCAAACGACATCGATGCTATGGTTGCCGATTTTAATAACGCCGTCCTTCATGCGGCCTCATTTGCCATCCCGAAGTCGTCGGGCCATGCACGACACCCCCCTGTGCCATGGTGGAACGCTGATTGTGCCACCGCCGTCCGTTATCGGAAGAGGGCATTGGCAAAACTTAGTAGGTTCCCAACCATGGAAAACCTAATAAATTATAAAAGATCCCGAGTCAGAGCTAGATTAACGATACGGGAAAGTAAGGCTGCGTCCTGGAGAGCCTACATCTCGTCACTCTCTTGCCGTTCATTCCCTAAACTTATGTGGAGAAAGGTCCGACAGATCGGTGGAAGACTCCCTTCGCCGTCTATTTCAGGGATTATGGTAAATGGCAATCTCCTAACCTCTCCACAAGAAATTGCTGAAGAAATGGTGTCTCATTACGAACAAATCTCCAGCTCCGTACACTATCCTTCTGGCTTTCAAAAAACGAAAAGAAAAATGGAAAACTGTAAATTAGACTTCTCGAGTCGCGTGGAGGAAGATTACAATGCCTTTTTCTTCATGGACGAACTCTCCTGTGCCCTCGCTCGTGCGAAAGATTCTGCTCCAGGACCAGACCAGATACATAACCAAATGTTGAAACACCTACCTGAAAACGCACGTTCGTTTCTCCTCGGCATTTTCAACAAGATTTGGGCTGAACATGCTATACCAAGGATTTGGCGTGAGGCCATCGTTCTCCCAATCCCTAAAGAATGAAAGGACAGAACAACTCCCTGAAGTTACTGGCCAATGTCGCTCAAAAGCTGTGTGTGCAAGCTTTTAGAGGGAATGGTAAATACACGTCTGGTCTGGCTCCTGGAACAAAAGAACCTATTTACACCTCTCCAATGTGGCTTCAGGAAGCACAGGTCAACCATGGACCACTTAGTCACCCAAGCTACGCAGATTTCCACTTCTTTCGTGCTACGTCAGCACCTGGCAGCAATTTTCTTCGATATAGAGAAAGCGTATGACACCACCTGGAGGTACGGTATTCTTCGCACCTTGCATACTTGGGGACTCGGGGGACGGCTCCCTTTGTTTCTAGTAGGTTTTCTTTCATCAAGATCTTTCCGCGTCCGCCTTGGCGACGTGTTATCCTCTAGTCACCAGTTAGAAAACGGTGTTCCCCAGGGATCGATTTTGAGCGTCACTCTGTTTGCCATTGCTATCAATAGTATTGCATCAGTTATCCGGGAGCCTGTGAAAGCATCACTGTTCGTTGACGATTTTGCAATTTTTTGCTCCTCCAGGAGCGTGCAAGTTATTGAGAGGCAACTACAACTTGTGCTCAACAAACTCCAGGAATGGAGCGAAGAAACAGGATTCAAGTTCTCTACCTCAAAAACCACTTGCATGCACTTTTGCAGAATCCATCACCTCCATAATCACCCCGACCTTTTCCTTGGAGGACAGCAGCTTCCATTCGTTCAATCTGTAACCTTCCTTGGACTCACATTTGACAAGAGCCTAACCTGGCGATGTGACTTCTACTGCAGTAGATCCACGCAAGGTTTTCGATTTGACTTCGTGCAGCGTCTATACCGCAGAGAAGTATGCGCCCTTCGAGGCACTTAAATTTGCTGGATCGATGTCACTAAAGGAAGTAGTGATCTGCAGTGATTCAAAAAGCTCTCTTGAATCCATCTCCTCCTTCTCGTCTTGTGACTCACTGACAATGACCATCCAACAGCAAATCCACCATCTCTTGGTCCGGCACTATATTTTAGTCTTTTGTTGGGACACGTGGGAATAAGAGGAAATGAAATAGCTGACCAGGCAGCGAAGTCTGCCTCGAAGAAAAGAGAATTGGACATCTTCACAGTCCCCACGGAAGACACTAAGCTGTTTATAAAACGCTCTATCCGCAGTGGATGGCAAACAGAGTGGCATAACTCAGATTTTAAGCTTACGAGAATCAAGGATTCCATAAATCCTTGGTCTTCCTTATCTCGTGATGCTCGGCGAGAGGAGATCATTTTAACACGCCTCCGAATCGGTCACTGCCATTTCTCCCACGGTTATCTCCTCCACAGGGACCCACCCCCTATATGCGAATACTGCAAATTGATCTTACCGTGGAGCATGTTCTCTTACACTGTGCTAAGATAAGAGAGAGCCGTCGAAGGCATGACCTTGCTAGCTCCCTTGCGGAGAATCTTAGTAATGACGAATCTTCTCTCTGCGAGGTTTTTGGCTTTTTGCGAGAGACTGGCTTGTACAGCCTTATCTGAGAGAAGAGGATAATGCCAATAATTGGCTTTTAGCCCGAGATTTTAAACAAAAAAACAACAAACTATCTGGCAATTTTCTGCCAAACCCTTTTATTAGGATACATTCCTTCTCAGTTTTACTTTGCTTTCTATTTAAAGGTTTTAATTTTTCTCTGTTAGCTTGGCACCGCAATATTATGCACTGGTCTTAAAATAATTTGACACGGGTGCAAATGACCTTAGCCGTTGAAGCGCCCTTAAACTCAACCGATCAACCTAAAACGGCCCCACATTTTTCACTAAAAATTCCCATTTAGGAGGAGATTTTACTCTTCTTAAAGTAATATTTTGGTTCCATTATTAGGAAACTTAAAATTGAAGTGAATTCCATTTGTGTTACGAATTCTATATTTTTAAACTGTTTATAAGAGAACTTTCTTTACAGACTAATGGCTGATATGATCATTAACATAAAATAGTAATAAATATTATTATATTCTAGATAGGTATTGTGTGTTTGTAGGTGGGTGTGATCTCAGTTGCAAGTCATGAACAGTTGCACTATCATAAGCAGATGCAAAAAATTAAACAAAAGCATCTCTTCTCATCTGAAAAGACTGTTCTCTGTCACTGAAATTAACACATTCGCTAAGAATGCTACTGCAATCAAAATCCGCAAGCGTTTAAGAACAGGTTATCCATAGAAATATCTAATAATTTAGTTATTGTTTATATTATTTGATAGCTTATGAAACCATTATCTGTAATTTATAGTATATCATTATACTCTTCGTCTCTGATTGTCAAATGCTTTAGGGATTACTTATTGACATTGATGTAATAATAATTCTACAAAATGTCATCGCTTACCTCCTATAATTGTACAATTCTTATCATTATTACCGCGGAAAACATTTTGATTTTTTTTAAATTTTCTAAAAATAGGTTATTCTACGAACATGAAATCTGCACCATTTTCTTCAACATCCTTAACGCTATTATTAACAACAAAATTTAATCAAAAAAGACGAAACAGTTTTTGAGACAAGAATTGTTTAAACAAAATTTAAAATTGCCTATATTTCACGCAAAATTAGACGAAAATACTCAAATATTCGGAAAATGACCTTATTTTAAAACATATCTTTAAGGAACAATTTCATTAAGGACAAAATCTCTACATAATTCTAGTCGTAAGAAGACGCCGAAAAAAGTTTGAATGTTTGCAATTTTCGAAAATCAGAATTTTCAACGAAAATGAGATCTACACAAATAAAACGTCACTCACATTATCCAACAACAAGATTTAATAAAAAACGATAGAGCCTTTTTTTTGAAAATGTCCGAGGAGATTCACGTAAGATAGCTCTCAAAAATTAAAATATCGGTCTCAAATTCAAAGAGACGCTATATCTGCTGGATCTATTGAAGAATATCAATTTTGGAGAAAATCGTCTGAACGGTTTAGTCGCTAGCGTTGTTTACAGACGGACGGACGTTTTTCTTCAATCGATCGTTCGGTATCAAGTACTCGCAAGACATGGACTCTGACTCAATCACGTGTTAGAATTTTTTTTCTAAATTTAGGAACTGGATTGGCCTACTTTTTCGTTACTAGGGCCCGGCAATCAGACTTTTTCTGCCGAAAAAGTGCAGTTCTTTCCCGCAGCGTTACATAACTTTCTGTTTTTAAGATGTACCTACTTAAGGCGAAAAAGTAATAAAAAACTACGAAAAGCTAATAACGGAGACAAAGGAAACACAATTAATTAAAGAAGTAACTTCTAACATTCTTAATCGACATTCGAATTATCGGATTCTAACATTTTTAATCGACACCTTTTATGCTTCAGGTATCAGACAAGCAGTTTAAGGACGTGGACCCCCAGCCCTTTGAAGAGTACGTGGGCGAGAACCTGGAGGTCCTCCTCAGAATGAAGACGGGCCTCATGTGGCTGGGCGACGACCGAGCGCCTCGCTTCGCCCACCACACGCTCGTGGAGTACTTCGCGGCGGCGTGGCTGAGCGCCAACGTGGCGCGGGAGGCGGCGGCGCGGACGGTGGCGCGCTCCTTGATCGCGGGCGCGAACCACGGGGGCGGCGGGGGCGTGTTGCTGCACTTCCTCGACGAGATGCTGGCGGAGGACCCCTCGCTGCACAGCGCCGATCACCACGCGGGCGCCGCGGTAGGAAAACGTCATTTCTTCCTTCATTAATTCACTCATTCATTCATTCATTCATTCAGCATTCATTTAAAAAGCTTTCGCAAAATATGGTGTCTCCGTTTAACACTCAAACTTAAAGAAATTGGTATTCCCATTTTAATTAGTATCATTAATAGTTTCTTCCTAGGAAGAAAACTTAGCCACAATTGAGAAACACGGAACCAACACCCTCAGAATCACAGCTGCAATTCCTCAAGCCTCATCCCCTTCCCCCACCCTTTTCAACTTGTACACAGCCGACCATCAACTCCCATCCACACCCGCTCATTGCTCAATTGCTAAAGGTAGTGCAATTTTCCTGGCCAACCAATCAAATAATTTAGTCTACACAAAATACAGGTACATGTAAATAAATTAAAGTTGATCTAGCAAAGGGAAAATGAAGCTCAAAACGCGGCAAAATCATTTGCCTAAATATTGTACCAGATCATTTTCAACCTCAACACAATTCTCAATAAGTAATGACGCAATTTCATGGACCACACAATCAGTCTTGATAGCATTCATTTATCCATTAGTTTTAATAATGGCCACAATTTATAATGTATTACAAAAGTTGTTCTTAACTTTACAAATAAGCTTCAGAGTTATCCAATCAGGATGTTTTTTCATTAACATAGAGGTGTTTTACGCCATTGGTATTTCATATCTATTTTATCATATTTGAACATATGAAAAAAGGCATTCAGTGACCAAGTCAGGTAACATGAACAATCCTATAGGTTGGAGACCTGAGGAGTGAGATCTAAACAAATGAGACAAGGGATTTTTTATGGGGGTGGCAATCTTATTGCAATCGTGAATGTATAAAAATAGAACAACACCCTTTGAAAATATAACAGTTATTTCTAATATGGATTCAGTTACAATCAAGAACTTCTTATCCAGAAACACCTCCGACGAACTATCAACACCTGCCATTAGATTATCTTACCAATAACTCATTCTGAAACAGTTTGTTGACAGTGATACTCATCATATTTCTGATATTCTACTTTCCTTCCATAAGATCATGATGTCTTCTTGGATTACTTGTAAATCACTACACACTCCTCGTTTATGAAATCATATCTTATACAAGACGAAGACAAATATCCGTAATATTACTAATACTACTATATACTGATAATTCAAAAATGATCCTCGACACCCTTTACATTAATGATTCTGATTAATGCTTCTTTTAATGATTAAGAGACCGATGGGTCTCCCTTTTTCACCTTCTCTTTCTGTCTGTCGTTCTGTCTGTCTGTCTGTCTCTCTCTCTCTCTCTCTCTCTCTCTCTCTCTCTCTCTCTCTCTCTCTCTGCGTGTGTGTGTGTGTGTGTGTCTCTGTATCACCACCCATGCCGGGAGACCGATCGGGGACTTAGAACTTGTTCCTGCTGGGGCGGTGCCCAGCTGGTGGGAGATAACTGGTTGAGGAAAACTCTGTAGGCCAACGGCAGGTTGGCGCCGGATCTCACCATCCAGCGCGGAAGATCACCTCTACCTCCCGATAAAAAAACATACACTTCACGTACGGGACTAATGACCTAAGTTGTTGACGCGCCCCAAATCACTAACAACCAACCTCTCTCTCTCTCTCTCTCTCTCTCTCTCTCTCTCTCTCTCTCTCTCTCTCTCTCTCTCTCTCTCTCTCTCTCTCTCTCTCTCAATGATAATATCGTGGTATTAAGTAGCAATTATTTGTTGAGAATGTACATTTTCCAAGTCCATAGTGTTACCTTATTTAATAAGTGTATGAAAATATGTCTTTCTGAGGATCTTTAACCATCAAATCAATCACAAAAAATGACGTTAACCGTATGAAATTAATTCACGCGCGTTAAATTGTACATAAAACAATTAATTTATAAAACGTGCTTTTTAAAATAAATATTTTCTTCTCTCTACTCGCAGGACACAGCCGAAGACTCTCTCTTACTGGAGGAAGCGGACACCGCTGCGTTGCGAGATCCCGGAGAAGAGCCCTGCGGGAGGGGCTCGGCCAACGTGCTCCAAGTGCTGTTCGCCGGCGCCATAGAGAGCGCCCAGGGGCGAACGCCGCTCCACCTGGCGGCGGCCAACGGCCTCGCGGCGTGTGCGCGCGCTCTCGTGCGACGCGGAGCGGACGTGGACAGCGCGGACGCCGCCGGGTGGACGCCCCTGCACCTGGCGGCCGCTCAAGGTAAACAACACGTCCTTCCCACCGACAACAGCATAAACATACTAACGCTCTCTTCCCGGGCTACCCATTGCAAGAGTTTTTTATAATGATAAATATACGAATCACGATTTGTGTAAAAGTAGCTTACATATTGCTAATTAATAGAAGTGAATGATAAAAAGTGTAACGTATGTGATTTTAATACATTTCTCTAAAAGTAAATATTATAAATAAGGGCGGAAAATAGGGGCGCACGTGGGTTCGGCTGACTCTGCGGGCCACACGGCACTTCACGCGGCGGCTGAAAGAGGCCACCTCGACGTTCTCTATTGTCTGCTGGAAGCGGGAGCGGACGTAATTGCGATGTCGGCTGAACGGAAGTCTCCGATGGCTCTGGCAGCTGGCAATGGGCACGCAGACTGCGTCAATTACTTGATCATGTATGGATCTGACGTGGCTGAATTGGGAGGGCGCACGACCTCTAAACCAGCAGATGGAGTACGTATTAACTCATTCTACTGCGTACGGAAACCCGAGGCGGCAGTAAATGCCAAGTCAGCTCACGGAAAAACACCGCTGGCGCTGCCGGCTGGCAACGGACCCGCGGTCTGTGCTAAGCACCTGCCTAACTGGGAAGATATGAGTGCGGCGGCCTCTGAACGACACATTTCTCTTCACACTGCGGCTCAAAGAGGCCAGCTGGACACCGTCTATCGCGGGCTGGCAGGCGGGACTAACGTGAATGCGACATCAGCCGCCGGAAGGACGCCACTGGCGCTGGCAGCAGGCAATGGGCACTCGGTCTGCGTCAACCTGCTGCTCACGAGAGGAGCCGACGTGGGCGCGGCCGACGCGGGAGGGCGCACGCCGCTTCACGCGGCGGCTGAGGGAGGCCACTGGAGTGTCGTCTACGGGCTGTTGTCTGCCGGTGCGAACGTGAATGGGAAGTCTTCCGAGGGAAAGACGCCGCTGGCGCTGGCGGCTGGCAATGGACACACGTCCTGCGTCCAACTCCTGCTGGACTGTGGAGGTGACGAGTGCGCGGCCGATTCCGAAGGGCTTACTCCCCTTCACGCGGCGGCTGAAGCAGGCCATCGACACGCCGTTACTCTCTTGCTGAATGCCGGGGTGGACGTGAATGCGAAGTCGGCGGAAGGAAAGACGCCGCTGGCGCTCGCGGCTGGCCAAGGACACGAGGACTGCGTCCAACTCCTGCTCAATAGAGGAGCGGACGTGGAGGCGGCCGACGCTGGAGGCCACACGCCCCTTCACGCGGCGGCTGAAGGAGGCCATGGAGACGCCGTTACTCTCTTGCTGAATGCCGGGGCGGACGTGAATGCGAAGTCGGCGGAAGGAAAGACGCCGCTGGCGCTCGCGGCTGGCCAAGAGCACGAGGACTGCGTCCAACTCCTGCTCAATAGAGGAGCGGACGTGGAGGCGGCCGACGCTGGAGGCCACACGCCCCTTCACGCGGCGGCTGAAGGAGGCCATGGAGACGCCGTTACTCTCTTGCTGAATGCCGGGGCGGACGTGAATGCGAAGTCGGCGGAAGGAAAGACGCCGCTGGCGCTCGCGGCTGGCCAAGGGCACGAGGACTGCGTCCAACTCCTGCTCAATAGAGGAGCGGACGTGGAGGCGGCCGGACGCTGGAGGCCACACGCCCTCTTCACGCGGCGGCTGAAGGAGGCCATGGAGACGCCGTTACCTTCTTGCTGAATGCCGGGCGGACGTGAATGCGAAGTCGGCGGAAGGAAAGACGTGCCGCTGGCGCTCTCTTCGCGGCTGGCCAAGGGCACGAGGACTGCGTCCAACTCCTGCTCAGAGGAGAGCGGACGGAGGCGGCCGACGCTGGAGGGCCACACGCCCCTTCACGCGGCGGCTGGAAGGAGGCCATGGAGACGCCGTTACTCTCTTGCTGAATGCCGCGACGTGAATGCGAAGTCGGCGGAAGGAAAGACGCCGCTGGCCAAGGGCACGAGGACTGCGTCCAACTCCTGCTCAATAGAGGAGCGGACGTGGAGGCGGCCGACGCTGGAGGCCACACGCCCCTTCACGCGGCGGCTGAAGGAGGCCATGGAGACGCCGTTACTCTCTTGCTGAATGCCGGGGCGGATGTGAATGCGAAGTCGGCGGAAGGAAAGACGCCGCTGGCGCTCGCGGCTGGCCAAGAGCACGAGGACTGCGTCCAACTCCTGCTCAATAGAGGAGCGGACGTGGAGGCGGCCGACGCTGGAGGCCACACGCCCCTTCACGCGGCGGCTGAAGGAGGCCATGGAGACGCCGTTACTCTCTTGCTGAATGCCGAGGCGGACGTGAATGCAGAAGTCGGCGGAAGGAAAGACGCCGCTGGCGCTCGCGGCTACGGCCCAGAGGCACGGGACTGCGTCCAACTCCTGCTCAATAGAGGAGCGGACGTGGAGGCGGCCGACGCTGGAGGCCACACGCCCCTTCACGCGGCGGCTGAAGGAGGCCATGGAACGCCGTTACTCTCTTGCTGAATGCCGGGGCGGACGTGAATGCGAAGTCGGCGGAAGGAAGACGCCGCTGGCCAAGGGCACGAGGACTGCGTCCAACTCCTGCTCAATAGAAGGCGGACGTGGAGGCGGCCGACGCTGGAGCCACGCCCCTTCACGCGGCGGCTGAAGGAGGGAGGCCATGGAGACGCCGTTACTCTCTTGCTGAATGCCGGGCGGACGTGAATGCGAAGTCGGCGGAAGGAAAGACGCCGCTGGCGCTCGCGGCTGGCCAAGGGCACGAGGACTGCGTCCAACTCCTGCTCAATAGAGGAGCGGACGTGGAGGCGGCCGACGCTGGAGGCCACACGCCCCTTCACGCGGCGGCTGAAGGAGGCCATGGAGACGCCGTTACTCTCTTGCTGAATGCCGGGGCGGACGTGAATGCGAAGTCGGCGGAAGGAAAGACGCCGCTGGCCAAGGGCACGAGGACTGCGTCCAACTCCTGCTCAATAGAGGAGCGGACGTGGAGGCGGCCGACGCTGGAGGCCACACGCCCCTTCACGCGGCGGGAAGGGGCGTGTGGCCTCTGGCGCCGTTGGCGCTCGCGGCTGGGAAAGGGCACGAGGACTGCGTCCAACTCCTGCTCAATAGAGGAGCTAACGTGGAGGCGGGAGCCGTCATGCGCCGGCTGAAGGAGGCCACATGACTGTAGTGAGCGACTTGCTGCTGGAAGCCGGTGCCACTGTGAACACAAAGTCTACAAACGAAATGACGCCGCTCGTCCTAGCGGCAGAAAACGATCAACGACGACTGCGTCCGATTTATACAAATGTTTGAAGTGAACGTATGTACGGTTGAGTGAAGAGGGGACACGGCTCTTCATGAAAGAAGTCTCCCGAACGCCGTTGTCGCCTACTGGAATCCGATGTCGTGAATGCGATGTCACCCGAAGGATAACTCCGCTGGCGGTCGCTTCTGGGAACGGGCACAGATTCTGCTTCAAGCAAGAGAAGAGTGGTCGTGGGCGTTCCCCAGGGATGGTCTCGTGACTATTTGGAAGGCACTCCAATTAAATTGACGAAGATTGTTGTATGGGGACAATGAGCCATAAACCATTAATATTTACAATATATTGGTAGAGTGACTGCTTTGCTTTTTCGCATATTTCACCTCTGTTTATCAATCCATTTACTTTAGTCGCATGTACAGAAAATTTTGATATTAAAGACTGGCTATCAATAAAAATAATTATTTCTTTCGTGACATTTAAGTTTTAGAAATCAATACTCTTAGGAAGGAAGAAATAATATAAAAGAATTAATGGAATATTTTCTTCTTAAACAAAATGTTAGAAGTAAAATATTAATAAATATGCTGATGATTGATAATATGTAAGTAATGAATTCATTTTGATCAATTAATTGAGGAGGTCTCTGAGAAAACGGAGAAAACGAAACTATTTTTCTCGAAATAAATAGTATAAGACTCACCATAATGCCTTGTGTTTTTGTTTGCGGTACACTCATTTAAATACTTTCTTCCAATACGTTTTCCAACAATACTTATACCATCACTTTAAACTGTCCTTTCACTGTCACTCACAAATAATACTATCCAGTGGCTCTTATATAAATATTAATACACATTTTTTTTTAAATCACCCCTTTAAAGAACTTATTTTTTCACACATGTCATTCATTATTTCATTGAACAAAAAAGCTTTTATTAAAATTCTACTTTTGGAATGTTAATTTTGTTGTTGTTGGCCATTTCCGGAAGTTAGAGAGTCAGTGACAATGGAACTAACATCAATTTCTTTGTCTCTCATGCTACATACGAGGAAAAAAATTAAAGAAAAAGATAGAGACGCTACTGCGGTAGAGAAAAAGTTATGTAATGTTGCCCGAGAAAACAGCGAATTTTCGGCAGAATAACTCTTATACAGAGCCCTGGCATCGAAAAAAGAATAAATACAGATTCTAAATTTAGAAAAAACTCTAACACGTGGTGTAGCCAGAGTTCATGTTTTGTGGGTCCTTGGTACCGAAAAATCGATTGACGGCAAAACTTCTGTTTGTCCGTTCTAGCACGACGCTAGCGGCTAAGACTTTCAGTGAATTTCTCCCCTATTGATATTCCACAATCAATTTGGCGAATGTCGCAGCCCCTTGAACTTGAAAGGCATTTTAATTTTGGGGGCTACTTTACATGAAACCCTTCGGACATTTTCAACATTGTCAAAAAATGGCACTAATGTTTTTGATGACACTTTATTATTGGATAGTTTATTATATTATTTTTTCAACATTGTCAAAAAATGGCACTAATGTTTTTGATGACACTTTATTATTGGATAGTTTATTATATTATTAGATTATTATTGGACGTTTAAGAGATTGGCGCAGGTCTCATGATGGTTAAAAACCTTGGTTTTTCGAAAATGGAAAACAAAAATGTTTCGTAGTCCTTTTACGACTATAATTATGAAGATAATGTTTTTTTTTTCTTAATGAAATGTGTTCACGAAAAACATCTTCAAATAAGATCAGGGTCAATTTTCAAAAACATGAGTAATTCCTGCTAAATTTTATGTCAAATAGAAATTTATTTTTCTTTAAACCTTTTTTTCTTAAAAACGGCACATCTTATTAAATTGAGACTTTAGATAGCGTAAAGACGCTTAAGAAAATCGTGCAGGTCTCATGTTCGTTGAAATGCCTATTTTACGAAAAATGTTTTAAAAAAACGTCCTTCTACAACTACAATTGTTAAGATTCAATTTTTTTCGTAATGAAATGTGTTTATCGAAAACAGATCTTCAGATAATATCATGTTCAATGTTTTGAAAATATGTATAATATGAATTTTTTGTGTAATTTGGCGACAAAATAATCGCCTGCTCCAATTTTAGAGAGCTTCATGTATGTAATTCAAGGCAGTTGGACACTTTGTAAGTTAGAATTTGTACATTATTTCATATTTTTTCTTACATTCCACCTTTTATTAAACACTCACACATTAATCTTTTAGAAATGGTTAATGTTAACTGTTTGAAATATATGAAATCAAACTTGCTAGCCTTCAGGTCATATCAGATTGGAATGCAACAATGACATTCCGCGCAGCGAAACGGTAGCAAAATTTCTGGGAAATACATTGTTGGGACATGATGTAGCTGTATGAAGAGCAGTTATAATTGTGAAATTTGTGTTGATATTTTCTGGAAAATATTTAGTTTTCATGTTGTACGATTTGTAATAAGATTTACAAGAAATGATGATTGAGAAGTGACAATTCGGAGAGAAATTATGGTATAAACATGGCATGGTAGTACATATTACTAAACGCGAGAAAGTGGTTTGCTGTTTTAACACCACTAGGTTTAAAATGTAATTGTTAAAAAAGTTTCAATATTACCGACGTTCATATAAAATAATTGTTCTATTTTTTTTTCAATTTTTCTTAGGCATTACAGTTAAACTGTCTTATTAAGAGAGAAAAGCTAATTGGGCTAATTTCAATGAAGCTTTGCTGATTACTTAAAAGAAAATACATCAAATCACGGACTACATTCCTGGCAACTGGGACAAAATATATGGATTATGAAATAGGTTTCAAATTATTTCTAAAAGATAAATTTGTAAACATATTACAAAACCGCGAATGTAAGAATCGAACAAAGAAATATCAAAATCATGGTGGTTCTAACTTGCGTAGCATCAAACTGCTTCCAAGCACGTCTCAAATTACGTTCACGAAGCGCCGACAATTCGAAGCAAACGTTTATCATTGATGCAAAATTACACAATTATTCTTACATTTTCGAAGAATTCAACACGACCATATTTAAATATCTGTATTTAATTAACATATTTCGTGAAGAAAAAAATCTCTTCACAACTGTAGTTGTAGGAAGACGACGAAAATATTTTAATTTTTTATTGCAATTGTCAAAAAATTAGAATTTTCAACGAACCTGCACTATTCTCTTGAGCGTCTTATACGATATCCATGGTCAAAATGTAATAATAATTCGTAGTGCCGTTTTTTATGAAAAAAACTTCAACCAAAATTAAAAAAATAGGCTTCATTTCAGGCCAAATTACGCAAAAAATACATTTTCGAAAAAATTTACATGATCTTGTTTCAAAATCTGTCTTTAAGAAATAGATTTCATTAACACAAATATTTATACCTTTAATAGTTTGGTTTTAGGAAGGTGGCAAGAAAATTGTAAATTTTTGAAATTTTCAAAAAATTAGAATTTTTAACGAAAATTAGATCTCTTTAGCGACAGCAGCCCGATTGGGGAATATTAAAATTGGAAAAAAAATTGTCTGAACCGTTTTCCCCCTTGTATTGTTTACAGACTGACAACAAAAGACGTTTTACCATCAGATAACTTCTATAAAATTAGAGACTTTACTGAGCATCACAAGAAAAGTAACATTAATTTTAACAATGATACATAATGCATTAATTACCATTTGGACTGTATAAATGTGCATAAACAACCTGTAACAAGTATTGTACTGCAGCCTCCGGGTCAATGACCCCCATCTCGATCAGGTTTTTCGTCCAGTTTCCCTGATCCATTGAGCAAATGCTGAGATGGGGGTCATTGTTTTGCTTCTGGACATAAATGTAACTTCATTATCTCTGCACGTCTTCTAGAATTCATTGGGAAATATAGTTATTCAAATCATCACGAAGTATTATTCCTTGACTAAGGACATCATGGATAAGAGCCCAAAATATATTGCTTTTATATCCTTGAAAATAAATTTTATTACATGAGAGCTTTTTTTTAAATTTAAATTTCAAAATTCATGTAGTATATGACTTACTGTAGGGATCAGAGAATTTTGAAAATGTGCACAGAATTGGCTTCTCCCCATAGCACGTCATACGCAGTTTCAACAGTTTTTTGACGTAAAATAAATAATTAAATAAATAAATAAATAGATCGATTTCTCTGCATCAAGGACCCACATATCATTAATTATGGCTACAGCACGTGTTAGAAGATATTTATTCAACATTTTACAACTGGATTTAATCACTTTTTTTTACCAGGGCCCGACAATAATAGCATTCATCACAAAATCCCCCTTTTCCCCGCAGCATTACACTTCCTTTTGCGTATGTAAAAATTGCGAATTATAAAAGGTTCCATTAAACTTTTCGATGCATGCTTTGAACACAATTACTTAAAATTTAATAATAAATATTTCAAACCAATCCAAGGGTTCAGATATGTCCCTTTTCTTCATAAAAATAAGTGTAGACAATTTTGAAATAACACATTTAATAACATGAACCACCTTACTTACAAACATATATTATAGATATGTTGGTGACATTATTTGTCTTTGGAATGGTACACTGAGAAATCTAACCAGTTTTTAAATTAACTAAATTCATTCATTTAAAAAAATAGTGGTGTTAAAACAGCATTTTATTCATTTTAGAGTATATCCGCTAAAAAATAATAAGCCTAATATGAAGTTTCTTGAGAGGGGCGCCAAAGTTTCTTGAGAAGGGCGAGGGGAAACAAAAGATTTAGGATGCAGTGACCACGATGCACAAATTCTTACCATTATAAGAAATGCGATCACTGACACAAATAATACAGGTATGACTAGATTGTTTACTAAAAGTAAAATAAAATTATTCATTGATTACTTGATGCAGGAGTCATGGGAAGCGGTTTATAATACTGTTGATACAAACGGTATATATAATTCTTTTTTTTCAACTCTTTCGTTTCATTTTAACCCTTGCATTCCTCTCCAAAAAAGAAAATTAAATATTTCCCGGAAAAGCAATTCTTGGAAAACACAAGCGATTAGGAAATCTTGTAAAAACAAGCGAATTCTTTCTTTCATTTCTAAACGTCATAACGTATCTCAAGATTTCCTTATCTACTTTAGAAAATACAAAACATTGTTACGAAAAGTCATAAGGCAGGCTAAAATCATGAAAAACGACCAGGATATTTTGAACTCAAATAACAAAACAAAAGCAATGTGGAATATAATAAAAAATACTACCAAATCAACTAGGAACCCCGTAGAGAATGTTGTTTTAAAATATAACGATATAAATGTGAACGAACCGGCAACAGTGGCTAGTCTCTTTAACCAATACTTTTCGAGTATTGCTGCCGATCTCACTAAGGGTCTTCAGGCACAAAATTCAAAAACAGACAGTTCACCCAAAATTTTAGACACGATGTTTCCGAAACTTCTTCCTATGAAATTCTCAAAATAATCGGTAAACTAAAGAATAAATATTCGTCCAGTTTAGATGAATTCCCGGATTCTTTGTTAAAAGACATGTGCGTATGTCATTATACACCCTTTAACCCACATATTTAATTCATCGTTATGCACCGGAACGTTTCCAGATATTTTCAAAACAGCTAAAATTAATCCGCTCTTCAAAAAAGGCAACAAAAATGAAATTCAAAATTATCGGCCCATTTCTCTTCGTTCGGTGTTTTCAAAAATATTAGAGAGACATTTTTACGTACGAATGGAAACCTTTCTCAGTAAACACGACGCGCTTTCAGGTTGCCAACATGGATTTAGAAAATCAAAATCAACGGAAACAGCTATATTTTCTTTTCTTAAAGATGTCGCCTCATCATTGGATCAAAACGAGGCATCTATTGGATTATTTTTAGATCTCTCAAAATCTTTTGACGTCATTGATCATGACATTTTACTTTCAAAATTACCTTCATATGGAATCCGTGGTACTGCTCTAGATTGGTTATGTTGGTACCTTAAACAACGATCTCAGCGTGTTGAAATACCTTACTGAAATGATGGAACATTACGTACGCACCTTTCCGTCTCCTAGCCCATCGCACGTGGAGTTCCTCAAGGATCGATTTTAGGCCCTATTCTGTTCCTACTTTACGTAAACGATGTGCCCTCGACGATTTGAAACGGAAGAACGGTTCTCTTTGCGAATGATACGAACATCCTTTGCAATAAAGAAACCGTACATAGTACAATATCAGATGTTTCAAATTGTTTTCGAAATAACAAATAAATAGTAAACGAAAAGAAAACGGTTTTAATGCAGATTTCCATTTCAAATAAACAATTCTGTACCCCATTGAAAATGAACGGTGTACCATTGACTGATGTTAAGGCAACAGCATTTTTAGGTCTCTCAATTCAGTCAAACCTTAAATGGAACGTCCATTTAAATGAATTGAACACAAAATTAAGTTCAGTATGCTACGCGTTCAGAATTCTTGCAAATTCAGTAACCCTTCATACTGCTCGTTGTGCATATTTCGCGAATGTTCATTCCCGCCTGAGATATGGCATAATATTCTGGGGAAATACATCTTATAGCTCCCAGACTTTTAGATTACAAAAACGAATTGTACGAATAATAACCAAATCCCACCCACGTGATTCATGTAAGCCTCTCTTCACTAATCTAGGAATTTTACCATTACCGTGTCCGTTGATTTACGAATCAGTGGTTTTTGTCAAA
This sequence comes from Teleogryllus occipitalis, assembly GCA_011170035.1. Lineage (NCBI taxonomy): Eukaryota > Metazoa > Arthropoda > Insecta > Orthoptera > Gryllidae > Teleogryllus > Teleogryllus occipitalis. Next base: position 94,551 of record BLKR01003831.1, read on the forward strand.
AATGACTTGCTTAAGGGCAGGAATATATTTTCAGAAAATGCCGAAGTCTATTACTATAACACTCGACGTAGAAATCATATTCATCAGGTGACAGTATCAACAGCTCATTACAAAAAATTCACATACAATACGTGTACATTATATTACAACACTTTGCGAGATGACATTAAACGATTAAATTCGATAGGAAAGTTTAAATCCCAAGTGAAATCGTTTCTGCTGCATAACTGTTTCTATACAATTAGAGACTATACTGAGCATCACAAGAAAAGTAACATTAATTTTAACAGTGATACATATGCATTATTTACCATTTGGACTGTATAAATGTGTATAAACAACCTGTAACGAGTATTGTACTGCAGCCTCCGGGTCAAAGACCCCCATCTCGATCAGATTTTTCGTCCGGTTTCCCTGATCCATTGAGCAAATGCTGAGATGGTCCTTTGTTTTGCTTCTGGATATAAATGTAACTTCATTTTCTGTGCTCGTCTTTTGGAATTCAGGGGGAAATACAATTATTCAAATTATCGTTTCCATGTTGTCGCGGCAGGAAGTATTATTCCGAAGGACAACATGGATAAGAGCCAAAATTTATTGCTTATTTATCCTTGAAAATAGATTTTATTACATAGAAGGGATTTTTCTTTCTTCAAAATTTAAGTAGTATATGACTTAGTGTAGGGATCACAGAATTTTGAAAATGTGCACACAATTCACTCTTCCCCATAGCACGTCGTACGCAGTTTTAACTGTTTTTTGACGTTAAATAAAAAAAATAAATGAAAATCTCTCTTTGCTAGGGGCGCCTGAATACCTAGATACGCCTCTGTTTGAATACAATTTTATCTATTATTTACACATTACATTGAAAATTCTATCACTTGCTCTACCTTTAGCAATTACGTGATTACCTAACAACTGCAGTTGCGTTCTAACACTCGCATAAACACTTTTCATAAAATATTATTACCCTTCACTTCACAAAAACAATAAAATACCTGTACATAAGACAATAATACATGGAAACACAAAATACTGAAAAAGAATCACATACCAAAATACCCTTTACATACACTTTCAAAGAAATTGTCACTTGAATAGTGGATGAAATATATACAAGAAGTTGTTTCATTTTCACGTAGATTATTACACTATACAATTTAGCCAGCAAAGAAAAAATGTTATGCAATGAACGTACAATTAATAATAACTGTTTTACTAATTATTGGTTTTGAACAATTTGAAAACGATTAAACAATAAATTGAATACACACGCTAAAAAAACAAATATTATCGTTGATAGGAAAATGAACAAAAATAGGTTTTTACAATTCTTTACAGGAATTAGCTATCTGGTTTCCTTTTACGACTACAATATTGTTAAAGATTACCTTTAAATGATTTTAATTTAATTACTCGACTATCTACGTCTGTAAGTGAGGTGAATTCTATCTCTGTAGGATAATTCTCGCTTCTTTAAAGAGATTTTTAAAGAGAATTTCTAGTGAAGTTTTAAAGTTTTCCTTTCTGACTCATACGTCGTCTCGAAGAAATATTTCCACAGCTCGGAGCGGTGACGGCGACCCAGATCCTTTTAAGGTCGTGGCAACCCCTTTCTTCGGTGAAAACGTCTCCCGATCACTCGCTTCGACAGTCCTCCGAATTTTATACAATATGACTGCAATATCTCCGCGTAATGAATTTCTAACGTGGTGAGCCAAGACGAAAAACAAAAAAAGGTTTTTGAAGCTTCTTATCGTCGAATTACGGCGAATTCTCCTCTCCGTCCAACACGAACCGTTTCGGAGCGTCCAGATCGGCGGTCGGCAGCAAAGAGAAAGCTTTTCGTAGCGGTGCTTTGCGCTAGTGCTGATATTTTCAAGGGTGATTTCTGATTGGTTCTGGTGCTATTCTACGCGAGTGCGTTCAGAAACCTTAATAAATTCTCGCAAGGGATACCATTTACTGCTGGCGCGATCTCTTGCAATTCGGTAACACTATAAATGCTTCTGTCGTGTCTTGACGTTCTCGAGTGCTTCTCAAAAATCAATGGAACCCACATACGGGCATCCATCTTGTACAGGCCTTTGCCCTGAATGGGAAATTACTGGTCTCATCATAAATTGCAATAAACGTCCCAGACCCTTGGCGGTAAGAGCAATTCTGATACTAGAGGTAATATCTCACCTAGTAAAACTCCCATCTCAATTATATCCTAATATGCCTCATAGACAATGCAAAATATTAAAACGGTTGACATTCCGAACATACCTAGCACACAGGTTGCAAATTTTCAAGAAATTCGTTTCTTCATAAGAAATGATCTAGAAAAATACCATGATTTCTGTAAAATATATGCTTACGGCTCAAAGTACTTAAACAATGTGGGCTGTGCTGTTTATTGATCCAATCGAAGTAATCACCATAAAATTACCGGATGATTTTTCATGGATGTCCAGTGAATTGTACGCTGTGGTTGAAGAATTGGGATACATAGAAAGGCACTGTGAAAATTATGATAATAACTGAGTCTTAAAGTGCCGTTCCAGCCTTGAGCTATGAAACTAATGAAAATAAAATGATCCAGGATATAGGTTTAAAAATGAACAAATTGAGAACTGGCGGAGAATAATTATCATTGTGCTGGATACCATCATATGTTGGCATAGCAAAAAATGAAATGGCTGTCACAAAAGTGAAGGAGGCAGCTTAAAGTAAAGAAAGAAGTGATGTTATATTAAGTTACCTGGAGTATTACAAGAGAATTAAAAGTATTAAATGAAGAGAAACTAGGAAATTTAGACAGCAATGGATGGAATTGTTTAAGAAGGTGCAAATTGAGAATCATGAGAGAGTTTCGCAATGTCAATCCAGCTGTTACATTTTGCATAACTGATCAAGTAGTATTATTAAGATGCAGAATAGGCCACATCAATTTCTCCCATCAACAACACTACATCTCCAATAATGCTGCAGTCATGTGCTACAGATGCAATGTGATATTCTGTGTTGACATTTTCACACATGCCCTGAATATGAGGTCAACATTCTACAAGAACTCACGAGCACTAGTACTGAAACACAGGGAATGGTGTAACAAATTTATTAAATTCCTGAAAAAATCAACCCATATAGCCAAATATAAAGTATTTCTGAAATAGTGTTATGAGAAAAATTCTTCTGTAATTGTAATCAAGAACTGAGCTCCACCAAATGTGATTAATGTAATGCACTTGTTAGCACATCGGCTAACAAGTGGTTCAAATTTGGCGCCGTACTTTGAAACCTAGCGTTATAACAATTCCTTGTCGCTAATTAACAATAAAGAGCATGCATTGTAAACGTCCCGCATCGGGCTTATAATATTTTTTCTCCAAAACGGTGCGTTTGCTTCCAGAGGGAAAGACAAAAACATCTTTAGCGGGAATTTTTTTGAAGGACATAAAGTTGAAGAGTTGAATATTTTAGAGGCTCTCGCAAGATCGCGCCAGACACCGGAGACAGTGTAGTGTCAATATCCCGAGAATTAAAAGCACCTCCAAATGAAGGTGCGATAGAATAGCATTATTTAAAAAGAAAGTGGCCGAACACAGTTTTGCGGTTACTCGCCTCGCCTCGCGCGAATAAAACACCATTAAAATGCACGTATATATGCTACAGACTATTCATTTAATTATGTAGGGTTAGTATTGTGACCTCAGCTGAGACGTTTTAGTGCGCAAACTTGTTCCCACTGTCGAGATTTCAAAGAAACACAACGACTTTATAACGCCGCGAGGGGTAATTGTTGAAGAATCTTGCAGTCGTACGTATACACAAAAGATCGCCTAGTCAGTAAATGCCGTGGTAATTCACATCTGGGCGGCATTGAAGAAATTAAATATTAATTTCGTATGTCAATAAGAAAAAAAAACATGGAAAGTGCACGAGTGAGAGCTGTTTTCTCAAATTTATCGATATTCTAAAGAACTGTGCCCAAAAAGATTGTGAGAATGTCAAGAAATGGTAACCGGACATATTTACAAAATGACACGTCCCACCGTATAGTATTTCGTAAATAAAAAGATATCCGTGATATTAAATTCAACGAATGAGAATGAGTAATCGTTCTCACAAGCGTGACGAACGATTACTGATCATATGTTCAAATAAGAAAACAAGTGATTAGAAAACGGGTTACGAATATTACGTTACGAATATTACGAATAGACGTTAAGAAACGGTAGTATTGGCAGAGAAAAGTTTTCTTTTGCTTAAAACTACGCGGTAAAGTCGATCAGAACAACAATGTCTTTTTGATGAGATGTGATTGAGATGCCGTGGCGAGCGCATCGTGTTATTTTGGTCGTAGGAATCTTTACTTAGTGAGATCTTGAGTTGCCGTAGTAAACGCATCACGTGTTATTTTGATTGTAGAACCAAAAACTTCAGGAGATGAGACTGTGCTACCGTGGTGAACATTTTATATAATTTCGCGTTTTATTTCGAAGTTTTCAATTTTTTTAAAATTAATTTGAAGACGTTGAACATTTGCATTGGCGAACAATATGATATACACTTATGAATACGTGAGATATACTTATGGAATGCACATTCTTTGCTGGATGTTATGATTTTGTATTTGAAATGGTGGAATGTGAACAGCAGTGGCAGCCATCGTCGTGCAGAACAAAGGAAAGCTTTTTTATCATCATATTTTTGTTTTTCACAATCAAAAAATGTATAGCAAGGCCAAGACTGTTAGTTTTAATATCCTAGAGAAAAGACATGGCCATTTTTCAAATTATTCAACTGAAAGAGTGCACTCGAGTGAATGTTGGTAATATTTAATAGTGTAAATGTTGGAAGCAAAGATGTATTGTTAAATATTAGATTGTAGTTAATTTGTCAAAGGGTATTTTGTCTTTGTTTCTTTATGTATGTACATGTGTTTTGATGTCAAATGAGAGGTAGAATTCGCTTAATATTATTTGTCAACAAGAGCAAAGAATAAAGTTAGCCGGTAATCTTATACGGTTTAATGACTGAGATTCCATAGTGAAACGTATTTTATTTTATTTAATTACTAATAATAAAAACGTCAGTGTTAACCAATTTCCGAATTTACGAGTATAAACAATTTGTGCGCCAGGAAAATGGTACACTTAAATTCCTGATTATCGATTACTGTCTTCAGATATATTAAAAAAATGTAAATCCCGCTAGCCCGGTGGTCGGGTTCTTATGAAATAATTGTCACTACTTACTCCGCAACCAATTACTCAATCTGCCATCCATACGGAGTGGCGAGATATCTGAAAATAATTCAAAAATGTCTACTTTAGGATTGCACGTAATGACAAATGAGAATCAGCTCTCTTTCAAACTATGAATTACAATTTATTATGCATGCCAAAAGTTGTTAACTATTATCAATTATTACAAGTTATTGTTAGGTCATGACCATTTTCTCGTTATTGCAATAATAGCGTTATAGAACCTTTTGCCACGTAGAATAATCCAATCTTCCTTCTTGTCAAAGTCCACGATGTTCAGCGACCAAGTCGAAACTTCCTCCAACCACTTGACCAACACTGCCTATACTCTTTATCTTGCGCCTCAGGTGGGCACCTATTTCAAACTGTTTATTTTTTCCAAGTCGGAACAATATCTTTCTAATACTAATTTGTATCACCTAAACTGTCAATTCGCAATTCGCAATTTCTAATTCGAGTGTCGTAACTTCTCCGCGAAAATTTCCAGTTCAAGTTCACTTTCCAGTTCACTCATGAAAATATTAAGTCGGAGTTTGCAATGGTATAACACGTAAATTTTAGAAGTTCCAGTTGTACACCTAATGCGGAAATATTCTACGTTCAAGTTCAATGTTCACTCTCACGAAATATCACAAGTCCCGATTAGATAGTTAACCTCAGGAAAAACCGCACAAGCGATTCGCTCATCAAACGACACTAGTCGGAATGCCCAAATTCCCAATCTGATCTACCCTTGAAAGCTCGCTGTGTTTTTCTCTTGTTTTTTTCGCATTGCTATGGTGCACCCTCTGCGTATCTGCACCACAGAAACCCACGTCTCAGAACGAACTCGCTGGACGGGGCGGTTGCCTGTGCTTAGAGTGGACTGTATTATATTGGTTGTTGAACGTTGGTAGGCAACCCACTCACTCCCTTTCGACGCTCGTTAGGAATTTGGTAATGATGTGGGTTATCATGGAAACACAATTCTCACCTTGCAGAATGATGTTTAATAACCTTTGAGTTGTCACAATTGTACTTCACAATGAAAATACACTAAGTTCCTGTTCTCAATGTGAGCATACAGGAACCTTCCATCTTGGATCACGAAGTGCGAGCACATATGCTCGCCTGGCAACTTACTTGCAACTTCGTGTGAAATACATTGATTAGTTCAATTTATAGACAATGCTGAAGTACAACAAATTGAAACAATGTGGCTTTTCACTTTGCCACAACATAAGTACAGAATGTTACTTTCTGTATAAGAATTTACGTGATCTTTTAACACGGAGCCCGAGACATGCTTCTCGCGAGGCTGCCTCTCAGCGACTGATTTCTTTTCGGTTGTGGGTACGCGAAGAGGGGATTTGAACTGGCCAATTAGCGACTGATTTTCCAGCGGTTGCAGTATGGCGAAGAGGGGTGAATTTGAACAGACCAATTGGCAACTGCTGGAATTTTGAAATGTTCTGGAAGGCTTTAGAAGGTTCGGGTGGCCGAGGCGTGGAATTATCCGCACCGCGTGCGCGGCGCGGCGGTGCTGCTCAGCTTATGGAACTTTCCCTGCCGCGCTTCCGGTGTTGCCGCCTAGGGCGTAGGAAGTGTTTTATTCATACCTCCCTTTTCTGCTTTTGCGTGTGGGCCCGAACACTCGCGTTGCTATGCTGGATCCTCTGCGTATCTGCACCTTAGAAACCCACGTCTTTGCAATATTTTGACCTTTATTTGCCTAAACAAAAATGTCCAGCATTTTTGGTATGTCACGATAAAGTTATTATTGTTATTAGATAGTAACAATCTAAATGATAGGGCATAATTAAAATTACATCTTCCTGAAGTAATGGTTATTATTCTTGATTTTCTGTATAGGATCGATTTCGTGAACTCACGATCTATAAATTTGTTGGAATGTTATATCACAATACCACAATATCACAATATATCGGTGTATATCACAATACACACCGTATTAGAAAGGCAAGGATTTAGATGTTATAAACGTAATTTTATTTGTAAAGAAAGGGAGAAATGGGTTGTGTGTATATATAGATACCATGACATGATCATATTCTCATATCTGTAGTAAGCATTAGCTTTTGTCACGCAACGTCTGGAATAACAACTGTGTTCCGTGGTATAGGTTTATTTTCTTTACTAATATTTTTGAGTTTATTATTATTATTATTATTATTATTATTATTATTATTATTATTATTAAAATTTAATTTATTGTTTAAAGGACATCGGAACGCGGCGGAAGCTCTCTCGAACGCTGGAGCAAATATCAACGCCCACACGAATCAGGGTGTCACCGCCCTCGCTCTGGCTGCTCAAAACGGCCACTACAATTGCGTTATCTCTCTCGTGTCGAGGTGCGAATATCTGGATGCGGCAGACGAACACGGGAAGACGCCGCTGCACCGCGCAGTTGCGCACGGTCACTGGATAGCCACTCGAATCCTGCTGGCCACCGGGGCGGATGTGAACGCCACGACGGACCAAGGAAAGACGCCGCTGATGCTGGCGGCTGGCAGAGGGGACGGGTACTGTGTCCAACTCCTGCTCGAAAGAGGCGCGGACATAAGCGCCGTCAATTTCGGAGGGTACACGCCTCTTCACGCTGCGGTTGAAGGAGGCCACTGGGATGTTATTAAAAGTTTGCTGGATGCCAGGGCAGACGTGAATGTTAAGTCGACCGACGGAAAGACACCTCTGATGCTGGCGGCTGGTAACGGAGATAGGTACAGCGTCGAAATTCTCCTCAGAAGAGGCGCGGACTTGGGCGCGGTGTATTTGGGAGGTTACACGCCTCTTCATACGGCGACTATAGGAGGCCACTGCGAGGTCATTGAAAGTTTGCTAGAAGCCGGAGCCGACGTGAATGTGAAGTCGACCGAGGGGAGGACACCACTCGCGCTTGCGGCTGGTATCGGACATCATTTAATTGTGGACCGCCTACTCAAGCATGGAGCAGATGTCAACGCGGCGGACACCCGGGGAAACACGCCACTTCATGCAGCGGCTGAAGAAAGCCACGGACTCGCCCTCTCTTCTTTGCTAAACGCCGGGGCGAACGTCAATGCCAAGTCGACCGAAGGGAAGACACCGCTGATGATCGCACTTGTACAGCAATTGTACGGCGTGGAACGCCCGCTCGAGAGAGGAGCGGATGTCGACGCGGCTGATGCCGGAAAAAACACACCTCTTCACGCGGCGGCTGAAGGAGGACACCGTCGCAAACTCTATTCTCTGCTGAACTCCGGGGTGGACGTAAATGCGAAATCAGGTGAAGGGTGGACGCCGTTGAAACTGTCGGCAGAAAATGGGGACGTTTATTGTATAGTCCACCTCCTTGAGAGAGGAGCAGATGTGGACGCCGCTGACCTCGCAGGACACACATCTCTTCATGCGGCGGCTACACTAGGCCACCGGATAGCCCTTGATATTTTGCTAGATGCTGGCGCCAACGTGAATGCGAAGTCTGCGAAAGGGAGGACGCCGCTCGCACTTGCGGCTGGCAAAAGCGACTGGTTCTGCGTGCGCCTCTTGCTAGAGAAAGGAGCGGATGCCACCGTGGCTGACACGTTTGGGCATACGCCTCTTCACGCAGCGGCTACAGCAGGCAACGCGGAAGTCCTTGATATTTTGCTTCATGCCGGCGCCGACGTGAATGTTAAGACAGGTGAAGGGAGGACGCCGCTCATGCTTGCGGCGTACATGGGCTGCTTGAGCTGCGTCGACCTGCTGATCAAGAAAGGAGCAAACCTCAATGCGACTGACGCGTTGGGACATACAGCTCTTCACGCAGCGGCAGCAGGAGGTGACGCGGATGTCCTTGATATTTTGCTGCAATCCGGCCTCGACGTGAATGCGAAGAGAGTTGACGGGACGACGCCGCTGGCGCTTGCAGCTGGGATGAGCAACTGGAATTCCGTCGACTTGCTAATAAAGAAAGGTGCGGACGTGACTGTGACTTTTGCTGAGGGATATACACCTCTTCACGCAGCGGCTGTAGCAGGCGACGCGAAGGTCCTTGATGTTTTGCTTCATGCCGGCGTCGACGTGAATGCAAAGACACCTGAAGGGACGACGTCGCTCGCGCTCGCGGCTGGCAACAGCGATCGGAATTGCGTTGATCTGCTGATCAAGAAGGGAGCAGACGTCACCGTGGCTGACGAGGTGGGGCATACGCCTCTTCACGCAGCGGCTGAAGCAGGCAACGCGGAAGTCCTTGATATTTTGCTTCATGCCGGCGCCGACGTGAATGCTAAGACAGTGGAAGGGACGACGCCGCTCGCGCTTGCGGCTTTCATCGGCTACTTGAACTGCGTTAACCTTCTGATCAAGAAAGGAGCGGACACCAACGCGGCTGACGCGGTGGGACATACGGTTCTTCACGCAGCTGCTGCAGGAGGCGACGCGAAAGTCCTTGATATTTTGCTGCAATTCGGCGCCGACGTGAATGCGAAGTCCGCTGATGGGAGGACGCCGCTCGCGCTTGCGGCGGGTATCGGCGACGTGACCTGCGTCGACTTTCTGATCAAGAAAGGAGCGGTCGTGGACTTGGTTGACTTGATGGGGCGAACGCCTCTTCACGCGGCGGCTGAAGGAGGCCACCATCTTGTCATCTTGAGCCTGCTGAATGCCGGGGCTGACGAGAATATGAAGACTGCCGAAGGGAGTACTCCGCTGAGTCTGGCTGTTGAGAAGGGTCACGCGGACTGCGTGCACCTCTTCTAAACTGAAACTCATGTGCGTTCTATGTGGAACATATGTGTTAAAAGCACAACTGAAAAAATATAAGTTTCGAGGCACAATTTTGCAGATTACATGAAACTTTTCATCATTTGATATGCAATGAGTGGATTGTTTTTTTACATGATTATCGTATCCTTGTCAATTGTATTTGCTGTTACAAGCTGTTAATATTGTAACGAAGCCTCCTCTCCGATTATACAGTGAAAGTTTGGTCGCCAGGTACAATCTGCAAGCAACTGTGGACACTGACCACCAACATATCTGCTTAGCCGTTCTCTTACAGCAGCCGAAAATCTGTTTGATGGGTTTCCTCTCGGTAGAGCTAAGATAAATCTACATGATGGTGCCTCATTGTGTTAAATTGGCAGGATTATATTAAGAACTAGCTGAGGTACCCGGCGTTGCTCGGGCATTTATTACAGTAAATTATAATACAGGAAGTGGAATTCAATATTTTCATGCCCTGCGGCGGGACCTACATCTATCTCTTCCATTGTATCCCTTCTTTACCCCACTCCCTACCATGCTTCGCCCGGCCACGCCTCGATAGCTGTCTTCTCTTGATCCCCATTTGGAAATTTCCGGATCCGCTCGATCACTATTCCACAAATAATAACATTTTTCTTATTTGAAGTTCCAGTTTCTTAACATTCACTTCATAACTAAAAGCAATAAACAAACCTAAACCACAAAATAAAATACTTGTGAACTCATACACAATTTTTGTGAAGTTTTATATAATATTCCAACACTATCAATAAATTGTCACGTAAAACTTATCCTATTTTTATATTTTTTCTTCTATTGTATTCATAAAGAAAGTTTTGAAATTGATCTGTCAACTCGTGACCTTGAAGGGACTTACCGTTTTAAGCTGAGTATAACATGCAGAAGTTCATGCACGGGTACGGTAGTATGTAGATCCCGAGTAATTTACTTAACTCTCAGTTAACTAGTAATTTAGTTAACTCTCAGTAGGTTTGATAGAATAGGCCTTCAGTTGATAGTTTTTTTCTGCACAAGATGAAACACTCAACATAATTTACATAGACTTCACCACAAGTTTTTTCACTCTAGTGGTAAAGCTTTCGTGGTTCTTTTGATAAAAGGAACACTAAAATAATTATCTGGATATTGAGTATTATTGTGTGCAGTAATATCATCTGTTAAAGATAATCAAATTATTTACACAATCAAATGTGATTGGTGTCTAGATGCAAAGAAAAAAATGCTTTATATATCAATTGATTTCTCTTTAGTGTAAGACAATACCACTGCTCATAATAATTTTCATGTTTTAGTTGATGTTTGATTATTTTGAGGAACATAAACAGGTCAGTTATAAATGAAAACTAGGGGTGTTTTTTATTTGTGGAAGAGATGTATTAATATAATAAACAGTTTCAGGAGTAGGCTGACTGCTCGGGTAATGTTTATTGGCATTTTGACACTGCAGTCGCTTATCCGAAGGAAGGCAATTCTAATGTACTTATCTTATATGTAGCAAGCTGCCTCACGAAAGATGATTCTTGTAGCGGATCTGATGAATATGCAGTTTGTTTCGCAGCTAACGATTGCATGAGATGTAGATATTGGAATAAATTAGGTGGACAAGGATAGAAGTAATTTAACATATGCAGTTCTGTGAACACAGCTTCTGTATCTGTGGCATCTGATGAATACGTAGTTTGTCTCGCGGCTAACGACTGCATGAGCTGTGGATAGTGGAAAAAATAGGTATAGCAGGATAGAAGTTATTTAACGAATTCAGTTCTGTAAACACAGCTTCTGCATCTGTGGCACCTGATGAATACGTAGTTTGTCTCATGGCTAACGACTGGATGAGATGTAGGTATTGGAAAAAATGAGGTGGGCAAGGATAGAAGTTATTTAACGTGTGCAGTGCTGTGAACACAGCTTCTGCATCTGTGCATCTACTACTACTACTTCTACTATACTACTACTATACTACTACTACTACTACTATTGCTACTACTACTATTACTACTACTGACTCATTTCTACACTAAGTACGCCTTCTTAGGGTTACAGGAGGTTAGGATTCCTGTCTATTAGGCGTTTTGCCATTTGTTTCCCCAGTTCTACGGCCCTCTGTAGCTTAACGGATCATAGATGATCTTACATCATTTCTGGACGTGGGTGAAGATGGCGGTCAATGCGCCGCGCTTCATGTGTGTATTTTCCCAATATTTACTGTGAATTAACCATTAAATATTGGTACTCATTTTGAAAGGAGGCTGAGTGAACCTCGGGATCTCGCTTAATAAAACATTATTAAACACTGAGTATGAAATAAACATACACATCGAAAGAAATGAGTAATTCCTACAAAAGGTTCTCGTAAGATATGAATGGAAAAGGAACAATGTAATTATATTGTTGTCATCATGTTTGTATTAACCGTTAGATTTATCGCGATAACTGTAAAATGACAGATGTGTTTCGTGGATTAGGTTCTCCGTTGACTTATATTCTTTAGCTAAATATTAGTATAAATATAATTAATACAAGTTAATTTATTAATTTAAGGACATCGGAACGTGGTGGAAGTCCTCTCAAATGCTGGAGCAAATATCAACGCCAAGACGAACCAAAACGACACCGCTCTCGTCATTGCTGCTGAAAACGGCCACGTCTCTTGCGTTATCTTCCTCGTGTCGAAGTACAACGAGTTAGATGCCACTGACGAACATGGGGAGGCTCCGTTGCACCGTGCCATCTCCCACGACCACTCGAGCCGCGCTTAAATCCTGCTGGCTGCCGGAGGTGAAATCGCAGTCAGGCGAAGAAAAGCCGCCGCGGATGCTGGCGGCGGGCTCGGAAGAGTTGCGGTGGGACTGGAGAGGCCACACGGCGGCTGGAGGACGTCACCGGGAAGCCCCCGATTGTTTGCGGGATGCCGGTCCGGATGTGAATTTTTTTTTATTAACAATGAAAATTTACAATCTATTTCAATTCGAAATAATAAGTAAATATGATAATTCAAAATAAAATGATCAAAGAAATAATAATTTGCAGAAAAGTCCCCCATTGGTACTTTCCAGGATCAATATACAAAACTGTAACAGAAAAGAGAAAAAAAATTAGAATAATAATAACACAAAACGGAGAATTATTTTTGTTTTGTGAATGTCAGTGTCAAATTCTAAAGCGGTAAGAAAGTTGCAAAGAGGAGGTTCTATTGAGGCGAGATATTTCTTGGCCATTGTCTAAAAGGTTTAGGGCTAGATGGTTTGGATGGGTTTCCAGGCGTTTATTGTAGTTTAGGCTACTTTCTTGTATCTTCTCTTGAATTGTTTGAATATTGAGGTCTCGATGGAGTGCTGCATTGGACATGTACCAAGGTGCTGATGAGATGACTCTTAAAATTTTTGACTGGAATCTTTGAAGAATTGATAAGTTTGTTCTGCTGGCTGTGCCCCAGATTTGGATTCCATATGTCCATACAGGAATTAGGATGGTTTTATAAATTAGCAATTTATTTTCCAAGGACAGCTTGGATCTGTAGCCAATAAGCCAGTAGAGTTTCCTTGTTGGATGTGAATGTGAAGTCGGCCGGAGGAGCCCCTCGTGCCAGCGGCTAGCACCGGCAAGCGGGACTGTGTGGAGCGCCTGCTGGAAAGAGCAGATGTGGACGCGTCAGACGCCGGATGGCACACGCCGGATGGCACGCGGCGGATGACGACGCGTGAAATGCTGCGAAGCCTTCAAAAAGAGAAGGCAAAATCTACGACGAAAAATATATTCTAAATCTTTGCAAGGCCAAGATTGGAATGAACTTTGACTTAAAACTGATTAGATTAGGTCATTAGATATTTTTCAAATTAAGTAAAGTTACCCGATCTGAGCACGATTAATATTAATGGTTGTTGTAGGTTAGTGTAAATATGTTTTATTTTCAATGTTTAATTGTAATAGTAAATAATTATATGTTTTTATTTCGGCCTGAAATATAGGTCGAATGTAACGTTGCTACGAGAGAGTAGGTGACAATAAATAGCGCAATGCAGTGTTGCCCAACAGTAATTATCCTGAAGTTTGGTATTATTATTTTAGTAATAAATAGGGGAACCCGGCAGACGCCCTGTCCTCCATCTCCCTCTTTCTTCTCCCTCGTCCTTTCTCACTCAGTCTCTCTCCGTTTCACTGTCTCTGTCTCTCCGACCCTGAATGTGTTTGTCTGTCTCTGCTTCTCTCTGTCTCTCCATGTCTCTTTCTGTTTCTCTCTCTGCCTCTATATCTGTCTCTCTACGCCTGTTTGTCTCTGTCTCTCTCTTTCTCTTCCTTACGTGCGGCTGTCCTGACTTTCTAGGCCTCCCTCCACCCAGGGTTGCCAGATCGTACCATAATTATGGAATCGTACCATAATTTTCATCCCAAAAAATAAATGTACCATAATACCATAATTGTACCATAATTTTTTAAAGATAAAAAAAAATGAAATGTTACTGGTATTCGGAAACTAATATTTTTCTCAGACAAAAAGAATCTATCCTTTGTTTTCTCGTTAGTAAGATTCAGTTGGAGCGAGATAAAAGTGCATTCTCCGAGAAAAATAATAGATTCCGAATACTCCGTAAGAGTAAGATTAGATTTGTCATTAATTCTTGTTCTCTGTTACATTAACTTGTGAACCATTGATCTCACTTCTCTCTTATGAGTGCGATTCATTGCTGGATTGGAATTACGATAACAATTTAGAGAGAGAGAGAGAGAGAGAGAGAGAGAGAGAGAGAGAGAGAGAGAGAGAGAGAAAGTCTAGATAGTCATTCCACTCCTGCCATTTAAAGAAACCGCAATGCTCTAAATTTATTTAAAATTTACTAATTAAAACAAATGAGATTATCAAAGTAACTTACTTATGGCCAGATTTTGTCATTTTGTCTATATTAAAGGAAATAAATAAACTTCGAAAAAGTCACCATAGATTATATTTTTATTAGATTATATATCAAATAAAATTAACACATCTCTGTAAACAAACATATCAATAAATGTATCGTATCTAAATCTAATTTAAAAAACGCGGTACAGACTATAAGTCACGTCAAATAAACAGATCTCTGCAAAACAACTTATTATCCTTATGATGTATTAAAATTTCAAATGCTAACATGTGTATTATACTTAGTATATCACGTAAAAAGCGTATCTAAACCTATTCTGAACCACTGCCGTCATTATCACATTCATCCGTTTTCGAGTACAGGTTAGCACTCGTCATATAAGATAGCATCTTTTTAGACGGCTCAAATTTGTCTGGTCCACGGGCATTTTTAACCGCTTGCGAGCTCGCCACCAGACCATTCAACAAGGGCGTCTTAATTTTACTCCTTATCTTCGTTTTAATAAGGTTCACCTTGGAGAATGTTCGTTCCCAAGCGGCACTCGAAAGCGGGTAAAGAAAAATATCCAGTACGAAATCCGCCAATTCCTTAAACTCTGCCTCATCCATGATATTTGTATAATTTTTCAATTCGAACCAAAACTCGTCAACAGATTTTTTTATGCTTTGTGATTATCCTTTTATGATTATGCTTTGAAAACAATACAGGGAATAATTAAGAGCTATTTTTTCATCTAATAATATATTTGATTAGTGTAAAATATTATTATTATAGTGTAGAATCATATAAAAGCATATAAATTTACAAAATATACCATAATTATACCATAATTTTATACATTTCCGTTGTACCATATTGTACCATAATTTTATGCCCCCCACTCCATAATTCACGTTATTGCATCTGGTAACCCTGCCTCCACCTCACACGGTAACGCCCAACAACAACTAAATCCAGATGGAGTTAAGTTTGAATGGAAATTGAATTAAACTGAAGCTCAATCTTGTGCTACAGCGCCATCTAATGGAGTTACAACAAAACTTACAGCTTGTAAACCTTCTGCCATTTAAAGAAAAGGCGTAGATGTACCAACTCTCATTTTCATCTGTCACACGATGTCGAAGTTTGTTGCTCTGGGACATACCAACATCCAAAAATATTCCCATTGATCATAAATTTCCCAAATAAAGGTTTTATCAGCAGAACTCTTACCGATCGGTGGATTTGCAAGCCCACTTTTTTAAGCATGTTAAACTAATAAAACCCTGATATGTCTGAGCACCTTGATTACGTCTTTAAAATGATTTCTAATTAGACAAACAAAATTTACCTTAAGTAGCCTATATTAATGTAAATGAAGAGAAATAGAAAGAAGGGAAGAAAGAAGAAATAGAAAGAAGTATCCGAAGGTTGGAAGAGGTCGTTCTCTACACAGATGGTTGGGTACAAGTCGGTAACACCGCAAATAATACCAACCATGCACCCATGACTGTACAAAAGACACAGACACCGCATCCAGTCACAACTCAAAACAAATTTAGTGTTTAAGATTATGAAACAGATTTTCCTCGCCTTCCTGATCCTCACCACCCTTCTCTACCATCGACAAATACATGCACAAACCTACACAAACAGGCTAGGAAGCGCATCGAAACCAAAAGACGTAAAGCTGCTCATCCTAGCTCACTTGTAAAGAAAGACATTCCTACTGAACCTAAAAAACAGGAACTTATTTTTTGCTGACAGTCATGTCCGCCATCCTTCCTCCATTCTTAGTAGGAAGTTACCCTCCAACTTCTGAGTCATCTATTTTTAACATAACGGGAGGATTCTTGATGTGCTGATTTCCTGATGTTAATCTCTCGCTTTCTTAAATTTGTTATTATTATTATTATTAATCTTTCAACTATTAATAGTTAAATTGTTGGGAAGGGATTCTGAAAATCAAGAAAGCGTGCGCAGATGATTTCTCCCCCATACGTCACATACAGTTTTTGACTAAATAAATAAATGTGACTGCAGAGTTGGACACCCACATGAAGACACTGACCAATCAGGCCACAGTCATCATCATAGGAGGGCAGAATGACATTAACTTGGGCGGTAACTTTACACCTGAACAACATGTAAACAAATTACAATATGCCGCCCAAAATACTAACATTGAAGACTCGCCTCTGCCCTTCTGGTACAACAGACCAACACTATGCAGCGAGATTAAGCACGCAAACCAACAATTAAAACTACAACTGAGAGAAACAAATGTCACACATTTTGAAATTAATTTCCTCTCAGCAAAACACTTCACCCGGCATGGTCTTTACATGAACCTTGCTGGAAAACATGCAGTCTGCAACAAGCTTGCACAATACATCGTCAACTCCAGTCCTATGCAGTCTCCTGCCAAACATCCATCCCTTTCACCTTCCTTACGTTCTCAACCTCCCACCCTTATTTCGAACCCTGTTTCTTCTTCCTCTGAACCTACTCCCGTTTCTCCCATTCCCACTACCAATTTATCTACACCTGATGCCCCATTTTCCTCACAACCTGTCACTGCCGGGACACATTACAACCTTCAATCACGCACTCAAACTAACAATGTACTAAATATATAGCAACTTCAGTCAGATGCAGCAGAAAAACATCCGTGTAGGTACTTTCAAAAAATAAAAATTCTTCACCATAATATTCAATCACTTTCAAATAAAACTGAGTTTATCGAGGCAGATCTATAGAGCAATTTAATGGATGTTCTTTGCCATACAGAACATTGGTTATTTTCTAATGAACTTGGCATTTTCCAAATTCCAAACTTTTACCTCGCAGGCTTTTATTGCAGAGAGAGAATCGCATAAAGGTCCTACGTATGAGGGTTCTTGTATTTACGTTAGAAATAATATTGATTCTATCTCCTTGACGGAATTAAATGTGTATTCCGTTGAAAATGTTTTCGAAATTTCTCTTGTACATCTTACTTCGCTAAAAGTGATATTACTTCGCATCTACAGACCTCCAACAAATAGAGCTGCAGATTATAATTTGTTCTTAGAAAAAATGGAGATAAAACTTAACAAAGTCAGCAATCGCTCTTTTGAATTCATTGTTGTATGCGGGGGGTTGAATCTTGCGAGAAAAAAAAGTGTCTCAATTTAATTAATTCCTTCAGTTCCTTCAGTATTACAATTAATGTACCTACACGGATAACACTAAAATCGATAAAGGCAATTGATCAAATTATAATTAACAAAACTACTACTCGATATGAAGTTGAAACAAAAGATTTAGGATACAGTGACCACGATGCACAAATTCCTTCCATTACAAGAAATGCGAACACTGACACAGCACGTATGACTAGATTGTTTACAAAGAGTAAAATAAAATTATTCATCGATTATTTGATGCAGTAGTCATGGGAAGCGGTTTATAATACTGTTGATACAAACGACAAATATATTTTTTTTCAACGCTTTCATTTCATTTTACAACTTGATTTCCTCTTCAAAAAAGAAAATTAAAAATTTCACGGAAAAGACACTCTTGGATAACACAAGGCATTGGAACATCTTGTAAAACGAAGCGAATTCATTCATTCATTTCTAAACGTCGTAACGTATCTGAAGATTTTCTCATCTACTTTAAAAAATACAAATCATTGTTAAGAAAAGTCATGAAGCAAACTAAAATCATGAAACATGATCAGGATATTTCTAACTCAAATAACAAAACAAAAGCAATGTGGAATATAATAAAAAATACGACAAATCAAATAGAAACATTGTAGAGAATGTTTTAAAATATAACGAAATGAATGTGAACGATCCGGCAACAGTGGCTAGTCTCTTTAACCAAACCTTTTCCAGAATTGCTGCCGATCGCACTAAGTCTTCGGCCACAAAATTCAATATCAGACATTTCACCCAAAATTTTAGACACGATGTTCGTTTCCGAAACTGCTTCCGATGAAATTCTCAAAATAATCGGTAAACTAAAAAATAAATATTTGTCCGGTTTACATGAATTCCTGGATTCTTTGTAAAAGACATGTGCGTTTGCCATTATACACCCGTTAACTCACATATTTAATGCATCCTTATGCACCGGAACGTTTCCAGATATTTTCAAAACAGCTAAAATTAAGCCGCTCTTCAGAAAATGCAACAAAATTGAAATTCAAAATTATCGGCCCATTTCTCTTCGTTCGTTTTTTTCAAAAATATTAGAGAGACTTTTTTACGTACGAATGGATACCTTTCTCAGTAAACACGACGCGCATTCTGATTACCAACATGGATTTAGAAAATCAAAATCAACAGTAACAGCCCTATTTTTTTCTTAAAGATGTTGCCTCATCATTGGATCAAAACGAGGCACCTATTGGATTATTTTTAGATATCTCAAAAGCTTTTGACGTCATTGATTATGACATTTTACTTTCAAAGTTACCTTCATATGGAATCCGTGGTATTCCTCTAGATTGGTTATGTTAGTACCTTAAACAACGATCTCAGAGAGTGGAAATACCTTACTGGAATGATGGAACATTACGTACGCACCTTTCCGACTCTTTGCCCATTGCCACGATATGTGCCAATAAAGCACATGCTGGTAGGCAGCCTGTAGCCTTAGTTAACCGCGAGGTGTGCAGTCTGTAGCCCGGCTGATGCTGTTAAAGCCGAGCCTCCTGGCACAAAAGGTCGCTGTGCGCAAGGGCCAGGCGGCCGGCTGGGAGTGGCAATGAACTCGTAAACCGCGCACTGTATTTCGCCGACAAACGTCTTTATCGGCTACCGCGAACAAGTGTTCTGCAGACCCCGCGCGCCTTCGCGTGGGGGCGGCAGCCGAGCAACGGCGCAAAACAAGACCTCCGTAAAGTTAGAATCGCAAAGTTTTCAAAAATTATTGAAACTAGGCTCAAAATTTGTCGCTTTTTTGTCGCTTTTTTGTTACGCAAAAAAAAATTTGTCCCTCTTCATTTGACCCAGGTATTAAGATTCGGCTAACTTGATATCAAGTTAGCATCGCAAACGCAAGAAAACCAACTAATTACAGATAAAAAATAACACCATAGGAATTTATCGCTTTTTTGTCACTCCAGACTTTACAAAAAACAAATTTTGTCGCTCTTTCACTGAGCCTAAATTCAGGAATAGAGCATTTTAAAGAGTAATTTACCTAAAATTAGTCTTTAATTTTGAATATAGTTTGGGTGAGATTGGTTTCTAGGCGCTACTAGTTTTAGATGGCTATATTTGTTCTTTTTCTAATAATTATAGCAAATAATCTCTTTTTCACTTAATAATTTCTTAAATATTCATCCTTAGCAAGCCCTGACGAGGGAACAATAAAGTTCCGAAACGTTGGCGAACTAAAAAACTTTTTAATGAAATTACCAACAACCATGAACCATTCCTAGAATATATTTCCTCTATACTGCGTATGCAGTAGCGAGAAAATAAAAATTGTATGCATCAGTTTACAAAGCATTTTATTTTGATAAAAAGTTAATGAAAAATTTCGTTCGCATTGTATCGTATTTGTGGTTGCATGACATGAGTTTTTTTGACATGAGATGCTACTGTACCTTTATCTGGCATTACTCCTTTCTTATTTGCTTAGAATTAAGTAAACAAATATTTCGGTAGGAAATTAATACGTAATTAGTGCACTATTGTAGAGATTTTTTTAACCTTTCCAAGTGGGGTTACTAGGTGTAAGTGAAATATCTTCTACTTTTGCACTTGTTTTTAATATTTCATAATGTAGTAATTTACATCACGATACAAAATAAGTACATAACTATGGCATTATTACAATTTTAAATTTTTAGCCATCGCAGTGTCAGGTTTACGTGAAGTTGCCTACCCCTACTTTTTCACGACGTTTTTTCATTGTTTATAATGTACAATTTTTATTGCGGTATGAAATTAGTAATTACAGTAATTGGTAAAAATATTATAGAATATTTGAGTTTGAATTTCAGAGAAGTGCGGGCACCAACTTGACAAATGTTCCTGGCATTGAATTCTAAGTACCGATAGAGGACTGGATGTTCCTATAGAGAAGAATGAACTTTCAAATAATGAAGACGCTTGTGCTTAGCAAATGGCAACTAAGGAATGTAAAATATATTAAGAGCTTCCAGGAAATTCCAAAACATGGGGGCGTCAGCCCACCCTCTCCCTCCGTCTTTCCGGCAGTGACATTCTTCTTGTGGGTTTTTCCGAGCCTTCCATCCGCCAGTGAGTTAATCTCCGGCAAGCCTTGTGTATTTTTGCCAGGGCAGGTGTCACTAAAGCTTTGTAAATGACATCCGTCTCGAAAGGCCGGGCGTTAAAATTTACCTTTCAGATTCGAATTTGCAGTAATGCTACGTAATAATGAATTAAAGGACTAAAAATTACTTCTAATTTGACGTTTGCTTTCAATTCGGCAATGGATTTTGGTGTTATTGAATTTATTTACGGTCAGTAATGTTTAATTATTGGTCTACAATGTCCAATAATTGCAACTTCAAATTGCTGTTAGAAGTCTAACAAAAACGTTGCAATTTCCAGATTTCTATAAAGTTCAGGCTTGCGATGCCGAATTGATTCGTTGCAAAAAAAAAAAAAAAAAGTTTCGTTAATTCGAAACATTACTTTATCCACAATAATGAAACGGTGATACGGGGGTACTATGATTGGAAATCTAATTCTTCTACCGTATTATTTTCTCATGTACGTACCATAGAGAGAGTACGTATGTAAACCATACGAATTAAAATGTGTAGTGAGCAGAAAGTTACGTAATGGTGCGGTAAAAGAATGGAATTGGTTTTACAGGAAAACTGATGTAGTGGATACATGCAAAAGAAAATTTGGATAAATTATGTTTCAATATGTGTAATATACGTTGCCTTACACGTTTTACAATGAGATTTCAGGAACTGTGGGCCCTTGCTACCGTATTTAGTTAATGGGGATAATTGAAATGCATATAATGACATAAGTGCCATATAGACGTACTTTTTAATATTTCAGAACTTGTGGGTCTTTATAATATCTAATAGTAAAATTTCGCATTTCCGGTATTTATAAAAAATAAACACACTTTTGGGGAACTCTTCAGCAACAAACAAGTGACCAATTCCTATGGTGTTATTTTTTATTGATGACTGTAATTTGATGGTTTTCTTGCGTTTGAGATGCTAACTTGACACGACTTTCGCACCGGGTTTACGAAAAATTGCATTTCAGATATTATTTTGAAGAGCGACAAAATTTGTTTTTTGTAAAGTCTGGAGCGACAAAAAAGTGACAAATTCCAATGGTGTTATTTTTTATTTATGTCTGTAATTAGTTGGTTTTCTTGCGTTTGCGATGCTAACTTGATATAAAGTTAGCTGAATCTTAATACCAGGGTCAAATGAAGAGCGACAAATTTTCTTTTTTGCGTAACAAATTAGCGACAAAAAAGTGACAAATTTTGAGCCTAGTTTCAATAATTTTTGAAAACTTTGCGATTCTAACTTTACGGAGGTCAAAACAGGCGCGGTAGCGGCGGCGTCGATGCACAAAGGGCCAACGGCGGACGCGCGGCAGGGCGCGGCCCGCTTGCTGCGCTGGGCAGCCGAAAATAAATTTGCGTACGCAAACAGTTCTAATAAGCTGTATTTCATATTTTCTAGAGCGAAGTCTAGTTCTTCTCGTTCTTCAGTTCTCAATATTCTTACGTTGAGTGTTCCAGTTATTAGTTTATGTGAATTTTATTATTCATCTGCTGGTCGGTTTTCTTTATCCTTTTTGCATTTATTCAAGTCTTTCTTTTGGAAAACGGTACTAATCGATCCATCTATTTAAATTATCTTGTAACCAATTTTAACTGCATGACTGCTGTTTATTTCTTGTCTTGCCCCCTGACGTAATGCCGCATGTATTTCCCTTTCCTTTTGTGTAAAGTCATCTTCAATGTAGATTTATTGACCGTGTAATTTACTTTTGTTTTTGAAGTCCTCAATTTTATTTGTAAAATTTATCATCTTGACTTGAAGTAATCCTTTATGTTACCTATCTTTACCCATATAGTACGCTTGTTTCATTTGCTTCGTAAAACCTATTTGTTCCGGTGTTTTTGCAACTATTTCCAATGTTCTACTTTTATCATCCGGTGTCAGTGGCGAAGAGCCAGGGTGGGCAGAGTAAGCTGAGCTATCCCAAAGAACTTTGAAGAAGGCGAGAAATATCTCTTCACTAAAGAAAAGAAAATTGTACCTTCACAATGTCGCTTTTTAGCCAATTAATACCGTATGTATATGCACGCCAAATTATTTTTTCTTCTTATGCATATTCTAATTTTCTTTATATATCACAAATATCCTTAATACTTTAATTACAGGAGTTTTTTCTACATTCTTGTTTTTTTAGTTTCTTATGAACTTTGTACAAAAATTAAGAGTTTCCAGAGAAAATAAGCTCAAAATTGCGCATTTTTAGGAACGTTCAAACGACATTTTCTCAAGGACAGCAAAATATTCAATACTCATTTTCATACGTATGTTATATTCGGTAATATGTTTGTAAAGACTTATTTTAATTCTAATAGGGGGCGCAAAAATTGAACAAATGGGAGAGGAAACTGTCGGTTTGGCACCGATATGTAGTAGCTACGACTAGGGGAGTGAGAAATACTGAAAAGCTAGCCTAGACTAAAGAGATTTGAAAGCTAATGCAAGAAAGCCTCTGCCATTGTGTAGAACTACTAGTTTTAACTTAAGAGCGGATTTTCTCAGGCGTGACAAATGACTTTTATTAAACAGTGAATATAAAATAATCATTCACACAAATCTAAGGACTTTTCTCGTAAACTATATTTGGAAAATAAAAAAAACACCGTTATTACGTTTTCATCACGTATGTACTAGCTTTAGCGTTTTCTGCTCGATCTCTGGAATGCGAGCTGTGTTCCCGGGGTTACGGTTTATTTGATTCACTCTTTAGTTATTATTATTAATCTTATTAATATTCATTTTATTATTTTTGTTATAGTTGTTGAAATTGAACTTATTCTTTTAAGGACATCGGAGCGTGATGACAGTCCTCTCGAACGCTGAAGCAAATATCAACGCCAGGACGCACCAGGGAGACACCGCCCTCGCCCTGGCTGCTCAAAACGGACACTTGTATTGTGTAATCTTCCTCGGATCGCAGTGCGACAGTTTGGATGTGGCAGACAAACATGAGGAGACACCTCTGCACCGCGCCGCCGCCCACGGTCACTCGATCGTCACTCGAATCCTGCTGGAAGGAGGAGCGGACGTGAATGCGAGGTCAGCCGAAGGAAGGACGCCGCTGATGCTGGCGGCTGGCAGTGGAGACAGATACTGCGTTGAAGTCCTGCTCGCAAGAGGCGCGTCCATGTTTGCGGCCGACGCGGGAGGGCGCACCGCTCTTCATGTGGCGGCTGAGCAAGGCCAGCTGATTGCGGTGCGTGTTCTGCTGAATGCCAACGCTGATGTAACTACGAAGACAACCGAAGGGAAAACGCCGCATGCACTGGCGGCCGGCAGTGGTCACTGGAACTGCGTCAGAGACCTGCTCGGCGACGGGGCGGACGTGGGCGCGGCCGACAATAAAGGGCACACGCCTCTTCACGCGGCGGCTGAAGGAGGCCACTTGGACACCGTCTGTGGCTTGCTGGAATACGGGGCAGTTGTGAATGCGAAGCCTGCGGAAGGAAAAACTCCGCTGGCGTTGGCGGCTGGCAACGGTCACACGGACATTGTCCGAGAACTGATCAGAAGAGGTGCGGATGTGGGCGCAGTCGACAATAAAGGGCATATGCCTCATCACGCGGCGGCTGAAGGAGGCCACTCGGACGCTCTCTATGGCTTGCTGGAATTTGGGGCGGTCGTGGATGCGAAGTCTGGGGAAGGAAAAACTGCGCTCACACTGGCGGCTGGCAACGGTCACACGGACATTGTCCGAGAACTACTCGAGAGAGGAGCGGACGTGAATGCGAGGTCAGCCGAAGGAAGGACGCCGCTGATGCTGGCGGCTGGCAGTGGAGACAGATACTGCGTTGAAGTCCTGCTCGCAAGAGGCGCGTCCATGTTTGCGGCCGACGCGGGAGGGCGCACCGCTCTTCATGTGGCGGCTGAGCAAGGCCAGCTGATTGCGGTGCGTGTTCTGCTGAATGCCAACGCTGATGTAACTACGAAGACAACCGAAGGGAAGACGCCGCATGCACTGGCGGCCGGCAATGGTCACTGGAACTGCGTCAGAGACCTGCTCGGCGATGGGGCGGACGTGGGCGCGGCCGACAATAAAGGGCACACGCCTCTTCACGCGGCGGCTGAAGGAGGCCACTTGGACACCGTCTGTGGCTTGCTGGAATACGGGGCAGTTGTGAATGCGAAGCCTGCGGAAGGAAAAACTCCGCTGGCGTTGGCGGCTGGCAACGGTCACACGGACATTGTCCGAGAACTGATCAGAAGAGGTGCGGATGTGGGCGCAGTCGACAATAAAGGACACACGCCTCTGCACGTGGCAGCTGAAGGAGGCTACCTGGACGCTATTTTGCACCTTCTGAAAGCCGGGGCGGACTTAAATACGAAGTCGGAGAAAGGAAAAACGCCGCTGGCGCTGGCGGCTGGAAACGGGCATGTAGGGAGCGTTTCCCTCCTTCTGAAGAGAGGAGCTGATGTTGGCGCTGCCGACAATAAAGGGCACACGCCTCTTCACGCGGCGGCTGAAGGAGGTCACTTGGACACCGTCTGTGGCTTGCTGGAATACGGGGCGGTTGTGAATGCGAAGTGTGCGGAAGGAAAAACTCCGCTGGCGTTGGCGGCTGGCAACAGTCACACGGACATTGTCCGAGAACTACTCGAGAGAGGAGCGGACGTGAAGGCCGTCAGCTATAAAAGACACACGCGTCTGCACGTGGCAGCTGAAGGAGGCTACCTGGACGCTATTTTGCACCTTCTGAAAGCCGGGGCGGACTTAAATACGAAGTCGGAGGAAGGAAAAACGCCGCTGGCGCTGGCGGCTGGAAACGGGCATGTAGGGAGCGTTTCCCTCCTTCTGACGAGAGGAGCTGATGTGGGCGCTGCCGACTCGACAGGACACACGCCTCTTCACGCGGCAGCTGAAGAAGGCCACCTGAATACAGTGCGCGTTCTGTTGGATGCCAAGGCAGAAGTGAATGCTAAGACAAAGGTAGAAAAGATGCGTCTCAATCTGGCGTCGGTACACACATATGCGATGACGATCGACGGAATGACACCGCTTATGCTGGCGGCTGCGAGAGGGCACGCGGACTGCGCGGGCCTCCTACTTGAGAGGGGAGCGGATGTGGGCGCTGCCGACTCGACAGGACACACGCCTCTTCACGCGGCAGCTGAAGAAGGCCACCTGAATACAGTGCGCGTTCTGTTGGATGCCAAGGCAGAAGTGAATGCTAAGACAAAGGTAGAAAAGATGCGTCTCAACCTGGCGTCGGTACACACATATGCGATGACGATCGACGGAATGACACCGCTTATGCTGGCGGCTGCGAGAGGGCACGCGGACTGCGCGGGCCTCCTACTTGAGAGGGGAGCGGATGTGGGCGCTGCCGACTCGACAGGACACACGGCTCTTCACGCGGCGGCTGCAGGAGGCCACCTGACTGCCGTGCGTGTTCTCCTGGGTGCCAACGCAGACGTGAATGCTGAGACAGCTGCAGGGAAGTCGCCCCTCGGGCTGGCGGCCGGCCGCGGTAAATGGAACTGCTTCAGAGACCTGCTGGACTGTGGAGCGGACGTGGGCGCTGCCGACAATAAAGGGCACACCCCTCTTCATGTGGCAGCTGAACAAGGCTACCTGACTGCCGTGCGTTTTCTCCTGGGTGCTAAGGCAGAAGTGAATGCTAAGACAGCTGAGCGAAAGACACCGCTGATTCTGGCAGCTGGCAGGGGGCACGCGGACTGCGCGGACCTCCTGCTTGAGAGAGGAGCGGATGTGAGCTATGCTGACTGGACAGGACACACGGCTCTTCATGCGGCGGCTGAAGGAGGCCACCTGACTGCCGTGCGTCTTCTACTAGGTGCTAAGGCAGAAGTGAATGCTAAGACAGCTCAAGGGAAGACGCCCCTCGTGCTGGCGGCCGGCCGCGGACAATGGAAAGTCTTCAGAGACCTGCTGGACTGTGGAGCGGACGTGGGCGCTGCCGACAATGAAGGGCACACGCCTCTTCATGCGGCGGCTGAAGGTGGCCACCTGACTGCCCTGCGTGTTCTCCTGGGTGCCAAGGCAGAAGTGAATGCTAAGACAGTTGGAGGGGAGACGCCCCTCGTGCTGGCGGCCAACAAGGAGCGCTGGGACTGCGTCAGAGACTTGCGCTTGAGAGAAGTGGGCGTGGACTACGGGAAAGGATACCCGCGTCTTCATGCGGCTGCAGAAGGCGGCCACATCTCAACCATCTCTTACCTGCTGAAAACCGGGGCAGACGTAAATGTGATGTCGGTCGATGGGAAAACACCGTTGGTGCTGGCAGCTGGCAGCGGGCACGCGGACTGTGTGGACCTCCTGCTCAAGGGAGGAGCGGACGTTGGCGCCGTCGACTCGAGAGGTCACACGCCTCTTCACGTAGCGGCAGAAGGAGGCCACCAAAACGCTGTGAGAATCCTCCTGGGTTCCGAGGCTGACGTGAATGCCACGACGGCCGAAGGAAATACGGCACTGGAGCTGGCGACTGGCAACAGGCACAAGGACTGCGTCGACCTTCTTGCTCGAGAGATGAACAGGATTAGGCGCAGAAGGGCACATGCCTTTCGTGTAGCAGGAGGCCACATACGTACATGCCTTGAAAATCCTGCAGAATGCTGGGGCGAACGTGAAGGCGAAGTCGACTGAAGGAAAGAACCCGCTAGCGTTGGCTGCTGGAAATGGACGCGCGGTCTGCGTGGAGCTCCTGCTCAAGAGAGGAGCTGACGTGGGCGCGGCCGACGCGGAGGATATCACACGCCTCTTCATGCGGCGGCAGAAGGAGGCCACTTTGACTGTGTCCATCTCCTTTTGGAAGAGGGGGTTGAGGTGAATGTGATGTTGGCGGAAGGAAAAACGCCGCTGGCATTTATTAGTAATAATAAATATAGTTTCTGGTGGGGAAATAAACTAAGTAATTTCAAGTGCCGTTTAGTACTGAGAATATATATTTTTTATAATTTTATTATAAAAACTCAAGTTAATATTAATAATAATAATAATAATAATAATAATAATAATAATAATAAGAAGAAGAAGAAGAAGAAGATGATTTGAAGTAAGGAAAGAACAAAATGTTTGGCTAATAGTTCAGCCTTTTCAAAATCGGAAATTGCTATAGTTGATTATGATGTTAATGGAAGAATATGACTGGACAAAGTTCTATGGATTTAGGTTGAAGTTGAGATAAGAACTTATTGAATTCTGAATAACGCTATTCATCTAATTTATTTTTAACTTCATGTGCAAGAGGATTAAGGGCAATATATATATTAGGGTTTCTTCATATTTGCATATCATTTGCATTTGCATTCTTCATATTATCTATGAGTTATGTTTTAGTTTTATTGTATTTAAAATTTTACTGAGAATTCATTAAAACTTATTATTGCTTCGTAAAATTTTGCTGTAGGAAGATATTATAATTGCATGTTATTTTGCATTTTATTGCATATTATTTTGAAAATTTAGTATTTGTGTATCTGTGTCTGTTTAATTTAATTATATTGAAATGAAAACGTTTCCTGTTTATATTGCCATTAAGTGCTGAATTTGGGTACTCTAATTTGGGGACATATCAAATTTTATTAACAAAGGATTATGATCAGAATTAAGAACAATACAATATTAAAAGATTGGAGTATCAAAATTATTAGATATAACATCTAATATATAAGGTTGTATAGTGTGTTTATATGATTAATATGTTGGTTGATTACCTGCATGTATTATCCAATTATTTTTTGTAATGAGTTTAAATAAAGATGAAGGGTTACAACCTCATACTTGATGTTTAGCATTTAATTCATTCATTGATAATATTTGGTAATTTGGGTTGAGTAGTTGAGAAAGTATATTTGAACGGATTTTTTATTGGATGGCTTGTGACATATTAGGGTCACTGGTCTATTTAGAAAGTTCATTTGTAAAGCTAAGGGTTATAATTAAAGCTATATCTAAGGCTAAAGCTGTATCTATAGCTAAGGTTTAAAATTATTATTAATTGGAAGACGTATCAGTGAATGTTTATTGTTTTCTGATTAAATTTCAACTCCTCCTGATTTGAGTGATAAACGATCTCCTCTATAAAATAAATAGTTGGGAAAGTGAATTTTATTTGTGGGGTTTAAATGTGTTTCTATAATAAAGGCTATGTCTATTTGATGAATTTGTAAAAAAAGTTTTGAATTCTTGTAATTGACGAATATGACCATTAGCATTGCAGGTTAACATTTTAGGTCTTGCTAATCTATTAACAAATATTTTTGGTAATAACTTCTAGATTAATTGATGAATCCTAGGAATTAGTTGGTTATTTATTTGATTTGTGATAATAGGAAGAATTAAATTAATTCCTTTTTCATTAATGAGAAGCTTAGGTACGTTTTACTACGTTTTATGAACGGTTGGAAAGAGGTGGAAAATTTTGTAAGTTATTATGTTGGGAGAAAGAGTTGTTGTGGAAGAAATTTAAGTGTTAACATCTAGAATACGATTTATTTTTCAGTATTCAATTAGTGGTAGTGAAAGAAATTGTAGGATGGGAAGTAATATTTTATTTATTATTAATGTTTTTAAAAGATACACAACCTATATAATTATCAGTATGATATTCTAAACAATTAACTCATAGGAGAGTTTTTAGGTTAATTACAATTGATGTAATAATGTTTATCTAATCAATGCACACATCGAAGATCTAATTTGCAATTTGCTTGTGTTTGATGAACATTTTGGCAATTTTTACTTGTAGGTTTCTTATTTTACATAAAATTTGATTGAAATAATACTGTTAAATAATTTTGTTATTTTAATTATTTCTCTACTTTGTTCATTGTCATTTAATTCAATAGCACACATATCATTTACTTCATGTCTTTAATTGTATAAATATTAAACTGATAAGATTTGAAAGATTTTAGCAAGTTTAGATTTCATTTCTTCATTTGTGTAAAATGATGGGATATCATAAATGAATGCTAATAAAAATTTCTGTGTTGGGTGACGATATGCAAAATATTGATTTCTATTTAAATCACGATAATTTCTATAATTTATAAAATGATTCATTCAATAAAATGTATTGAAATATCGGATTTAATTTTAGTACCAAAGTAATTTTGAAATACTTTTTTAATTTCAGACATGAAGGAGATGAAGGTTTGAAGAATACCTGAAAAATATAGAGATACTAATAGGAAAATTTTGTATACATCTTTCAGGATTATTAATGTTAGAATCATCATGCACGTCATGTAGGGGTTGGAATAAATTAGATCAATCGAACTTGAAGGAGTAGAATCATTCTTCATCCTCCATTTTATTTTGATTGATTATGATTTAGACGATATGAAGCACTTTCACTAGAATGAAGATCACTAGTATTGGGGCTGGCATAGTAAGCAGTAGACTGTTTGGGTGGCGATTGCCATATCTTGAATGCCACATCAACACCTACCTGCAATAGCCTCGTGTGCATGCAATAGCAATGTGCATCATGTTAATAAATGATATTTTAAGTATTCGGCCTATACCATTAATAAATATTGAAATTAAAAAAGAGACAGAGTAATGCATTACATTAAACATTTATCCTAATTACAATGTTCAACTGTAATTATAGGGATTTTTCTCCTACTTCAGATGGGTTATATGTCTTATCTACTTTAGATAAGACCAGTTTATTGGTAACCTTCCATGATTCACATTTTAGCCGTATCAAATTACGTTACCGGTCTTACCAAAAATATTATGGAATTATCTGGTTGAAAAATATTGTTTAGAAAATTTAAAACGGGCAACGTGCCATATACCAATTATTCTGATACGATATTCGATCTCGGTGAAAAATTATTTGAATATATCAAATACTTTCTATTTGTTATTACTATTTTTTTAAGGACAACCAAACACGGTGGAAGTCCTGTGGAAAGCAGGAGCAGATATCAACGCCCAGACCAACCAGGGAGACACCGCCCTCGCTCTGGCTGCTCAAAACGGACACCTCAAATGTGTTACATTCCTCGCGTCGAGGTGCGACTTCCTCGATGGTTCCAATGAACATGGGGAGACCCCGCTGCACCGCGCCGCCGGCCAAGCCCATTTTTTTATCACCGCAGCCCTGCTGGAGGCCGGTGCCAACGTGAACGCGAGGTCAGCCGCAGGAAAGACCCCGCTGTTGCTGGCTGCTGGCAGCGGGGACGGTTACTGCGTGGGCGTCCTGCTCGGGGGTCGAGCGACAGTGGATGCGGTCGACGAGGAGTGGCGCACGCCCCTTCACGCGGCGGCCGAAGGAGGCCACACGTACGGCTTGACTCTGCTGCTGGATGCCGGGGCGGACGCGAATGCGAAGGCGGCCGACGGGAAAACACCGCTGGCGCTGGCGGCTGGCAACGGCCACGCGGACTGTGTCGACCTTCTGCTCGAGAGAGGAGCGCGGGTGGGCTCCGTCGACTCGACAGGGCACATGCCCCTTCACGCGGTGGCTGAAGTGGGCAAGTGGAGGGCCACCTATTTCCTACTCGAGGCCGGCGCGGACGTGAATGCCAAGTCAGCCGAAGGGAAGACGCCGCTGGCGCTGGCGGCTGCCAACGGGCACAAGGACTGCGTGGACCTCCTGCTCGAGAGAGGAGCGGATGTGGTCACCTCTGACGCCGGCGGGCTCACGCCCCTTCACGCAGCGGCTGAAGGGGACCATTCTGAAACCGTGGAAAGTCTGCTGGAAGCTGAAGCGGACGTGAATGCCAAGTCTGCTGAAGGGGAGACGCCGCTGGTGCTGGCGGCTGCCAACGGGCACTGGGAGTGCGTCAGAGCCCTGCTCAAGGGAGGAGCGGACGTGCGCGCGGCCGACTCTATAGGGCACACGCCTCTTCATGCGGCGGCTCAAGGAGGCCACGTATTTGCCGCGAAACTTCTGCTTGATGCCGGGGCGGACGTGAATGCGAGGACTGCTAAAGGAAAAGCGACGCTACCGGTGCCGATTGGCCAGGGGCACATGGACTTTGTCGACCGTCTGGTCGAAAGAGAAGCGATCGTGGGTGTGGCCCACGCCGAAGGGCACACACCTCTCCACTCGGCGGCTGAAGGAGGCCACCTGATTGCCGTCCATCTTCTGCTGACAGCCGGGGCGGACGTGAATGCCAAGTCTGCCGAAGGGAAGACGCCGCTGGCGCTGGCGGCTGCCAACGGGCACAAGGACTGCGTGGACCTCCTGCTCGAGAGAGGAGGGGACCCTGCGTCTCACGACGAGCAACTTGAATATTCTCATAACTGAAGATGGATTACTTATGAGGGCACGATAAAAAAATTCCATTTATGTTTCCATGAATTCATAGGCAATGACTCCTTTTTATTCCGTCACATTTTGCCCCTGCCTGCCAATTGCATTTATTCTAAATGTCAATAAATGTGTAACAATAAACAATGCGCAAACTATTATTAAAATACTTATTTCATTTTTATTTGATTTTTTCGTTGATATCAATGGTCATAGAAAAGAAAAAAGGAATATAAAAGTGATAATAAAATTCTTAAAAAAGCTATTAATAGTAAAATATAAGTAAAAGTAATATCGTAAAAATTCTTCACTCGAGATTGAAACTAATATTTCTTTAAATGGTAAATAGAATCTTGAAAAATATCACGAACCTACGAAATCTTATGCAATATTTCGTAGGTTCGTGATAGTTTTCAAGATTGCGAATATAACAGAAGGAAAGGTTTCAAAGCTCTTCGAAGTACTTTAAATCTGAGTTGGTCCAATAGACGGCCCCTTTGGCAATCCTGCACTACTGTATTTCTTCTGTCAACCAGTTAACCTGTTTATCAGTATTAGGGCCGGTTTCACCAAAGCTTGTTAACACGCTCACTACACGTTAGGAGATTTTAACGATCCGTTAGAGAAAAACCGTGTTTCACCAAATTTTAACGCTTGTTAACTTTCCTTTAAAGTTAACGCGCGATCTCAGCTCCGTTAGCAGCAGTTAACGCTTGGTTAAACTGATTGCAGCGTAGCGCGGTTCACTTCAGTTCGAGCACACAGCAGAGAAAAATGGAGAAAGCTGCAATATATATTGAAAGACGACGATATTTTAGAAAGCCTAGAAATGTCTGTGCGCCCGCGTGTATTCAGGGAAAGAAGAAATTATTTTTATGAGTATGACGATAGGGACTTTTCAACCAGATTCAGGTGTACCAAACAATCGACACTAGAAATCCTGGAATTGATTGATTAGGATCTGGAGTCTTCATCAAACAGGTCCGAAAATATTACATATAATAGCAATCTTGGAATGCAAATTAGGTTATGAATGGTTTCGTTCATTACGTGCATTATACATTAAACTGTTATTAACCTCTCCTCAGGTTGTCTATTAAATATTCATGGATTCGGGGCTCTATCAATGAAGATTTTGAAAACAAATACAAAAAAAAACAAAGTCATAGTCACAGAACATTTATAATTGGACGTTTTCTTTAACATTCAGCAAAATACAAAATGTCAATCCACAAACAATGATAAAAAACACAAACATTGCACAATATAAAAAAACACATATCCCCAAAACAACACAAACAAGTTTCACTCAAATTTAAACAAAGCTTTGTTTGCTTCTGGAGACAATCATTTGTCCATTTGCTAGTTTCTTTATGACTAAAGCAAGAATTGAACACTAGCACTAATCAGATATCAAAAGAAAATAAAGAATGATATGATAGTAAAGTAATATACACGCAACATTATCACATTCTTAATTGCTCTAACAAACTGGTGTATAAGTATAAAAACACTAACTGAATTATTATTTTCTTTAGTTGCAGAATTAATTGCAGGTTATTTTTCTTAAATGACTCTTAAATTACATCCCACCTTGAAGATCTAAATGGAACAAGTGAATGCCTCTTCAGAATACTGTTCTGTTTCAATGTTAACAACCCAAAGACTTTTAAATCAGAAAATAAACTCTACATGACAAACACAGGTAATCCCCTCTGAGATCAACATGAACACATTCTTGAAAATTTACAAGTGTTTAAATGTTAGGCTGAAATACATATAGAAATGTAACCCATTATGACTCTTCTGTCATATTAAACTTTTTACATAATCAGTATAATTGGATAAATAATCTAGTCTTGCACTCTTTAAGAGAATTTTATAAGCAAAGATGAAGCATAAATATGAATGTCTCATTCCATAATAGTCTGAATTTTACTCAATGCCTACTTTGCAATACTTAATAGTCACATAGTAAATACAATAACATTCTGCAATACTCTCGTTTTGTTCAGAAGGAACTGTGATTCGTCACGCACACTATTACAGACCACATGTTCCACGTGCCATTGCACAAGCGGAAACAGTTTGTAAATGTTAACCTCTATTTACGAAACTTCTTGCAATCTGTCTTCTTTTAAACGAGTCTATTGAATGTTTATGATACTATTTAACAGAAACTGTATTTTCTAACACAATGCATTCTATCAACCGAAGCACTGATCACAATCTATACTGTATTAACAAAATGTAGAGTACTAATACCTTTTTTTCTTAAGATAACCTCTTTCTACGTCGTCTCGAATACAACAAGACCGGTTCACTCTCGCCCTCCTGCCTAGTGACGTCTCTCCGGACGGGTATGGGAGAACCCCCTCCCTACCTCCGATACACCCCTCCTTCTTGGAATAAACAGGTGTCGTC